>JAPMOQ010020034.1:0-26397 GCA_026543055.1 Argiope trifasciata | reverse complement strand
ATATATATATATATATATATATATATATATATATATATATATATATATATATATATACTGATAAATTAGAAAATAATAAACATCTTTCTATCGAAGAATCTATTGCACAAAATGGCCAAGAATTATCAGATAATTATGCAACTGCAGAGTTCTCTAGATATACAAAAGATATCAGTCCAGGTGACGAAAGTAACATAGAATAAAGAAAGTACTGGAAAATCATTTAAAGAAAAGAATTTTAATAGCAAAATCTATGTTTATTCTAGAAATTACAGAAAACTACACTGTAAATCGCGCAATTTATACATTTTTGTTACAAAGATAATTTAAAATTTAAACAGTAATCTATTATTTATGCTGTACCAAGGTCAAGTTGTTATTCAAATTTAATGGTTTGTTTTTCCCTTTAATAATTCAAGTCGCTTTTATAACAGTCTACTGCTGGAATGGTCTGAATAGAAAGAGAAAGAGAGAGATTATTATACTTGATATTAAAAATGCAAAATGTACAGTTTTGGCTTTTCATCAAATTTTTTAAAAAAACTTTTGAGTCACATTACATCATTGCCTTTTGATTTGTTACTTCCTATGTGTTGTAACTTGAGATTTCATTGAATGTTGCGGCAACGACTGGTACATTCACCCTACAAACGTGACCGACGGTTTATTTTTAGTTTTGAGCAACAACTTTAAAAACCGCATGTCCGTCAATAATCTTAACACTTTTTCTTTTCGAATTTGAACCTCCAACCTTTCGCCTATGGTTTGAACCCAACTCTGTTCAACGCCATCTTAGCTGCTTACTTCATTTGCTATTATATAACCCTAAAACAAAGGTTTTGTGTTTAGTGTGGGGAAGAAAAAAGGCGACGAAAACTTCCTCCCATTTGTTTGTTAACAGCTTTTGAAAGTTCGAGGTCGCCGATTTCTTATCCAAAAAAGAAAACGCTGATCGAAATGTAGTCGTTTCAAGCAATCTGTCATCAATCCGCATCTAATCTATCGGTCGATACACAATTGATTACACACTTTGTTGCTCAACAGGGCTTCTCTCTGCTGCTTCTGTCCAGTCCGAATCATCCAATTGCCGAAAAGCCAATGGATTGGACAGAGCGAATAGCCATTTCCCTTTTGGTGATAGTGCATTATTAGCAGACGTTACAGTCAAGGTTAAGCGAGCGATCATCCTTTTTATAGCCGAATTAAAGAGTTGGAAAGAGCCGTTTATCAATTAGTTTTGTGGCAAGGAATATATCTGACTTCATCCTGTTCTCTGGGGATAGAAATCGTTTGCCTGGTTTTCATCGAGTTGCTAGTTTTAATGTTTTAGGGGAACGTTTATTTTGGATCGTTATCCTTAAAGATGTGGACTAGAAGTATATTTATTTTAAAATGGATTTGAGCTTTCTTGTATTGTAGAATACATTCGTAGGCAGTGAAATAGAAATTAATATTGAATTTTATATAAAAGGTAAGAGTTTTTTGCATTTATTAAATATTATATTTACAACAAATATTATTTTCGGAATTATGTAGAAAGTAATTTTCTCGTTCAGAAATTTAAAGATATTTTACAAAAATGAGTAATGATTTCGACTTTTAAGAAATATGATGATTAGTAATAAAGAACTGTCATTTAAATCGGTTTTAAGAAATATACATTAATAATGAGATGTAATGATTTCAAGAAATTGATGATCTTCAATAAAAATGCATAATGATTTCGGCCTTAAGAAATATGATTATCTTTAGTAAAAGTACTTATTCTTTCGGCTTGAATTTAAGAAATATTATCATCTTTAATAAAAGTGTGTAGTAATTTTTTGGCTTTAAAAAATATGATGATTTTTTTGTATATAATAAGTTTGGCTTGACTTTAAGAAATATAATATTTTTAAATAAAGATAATGATTTCAACTTTAAAGAACATGATATTCTTAAATAAAAATATAAAAATCATTTCGACTTCAAAAATATGATATTCTTTAATAAAGACATAAGAGTGATTTTGGCTTTAACAGGAATGCTAATTTTTAATGATGACTAACAATGATTTAATATTCAGATTTATTTATTGATTTTAAATAAAATTATGATCTTAATCATAAAAATTAAATTATGGTGTTAGGATCATTAAAGAGATTTAATGAATTCCATTGTAGATTTTAGATCATTAGCCTATTCATTAGCGATGGATGATTAAATAAACTAAGTAAACAATTCTAGGAGGCAAAATTGGGGACCCAGAGGGTCAAAAGAATATTTTTAAGTGATTTCTCAGTTATTTAACTTTGTACTTGCATTTAACTAACAAGGTTCCAGCAATGGAATGTATTGAAATAAAAATGAAATAGCCTTTGAAATTTTGAAAATTATTCTGACCCTCTTCCTAATTAGGTTTTGCCATTTTTACCCAAGATTGATTTATAGTTTAAGATTTTTTCTTCATATTTAAATAAAAGTGATCCAGTGATTAAGTTCATAGATTTGATAAAAGTTTTGTAATTCTTTTTAAGCACTTTGTATTTCTTATTTTATGCTCTATACTGAAACCATCCAGATTAAAAGTGTTACCAGTGTAAATTTTCTGCTTAAAATGTTTAATGCAGAGATTAAATTAAAAGAAAATAATTTTGTAAATTGGAAAGATAAAACTCTGGGGAAGAGAAATTATCTTTGCTTAAAGGTCGTAGAAGGCTTAAATTCGGACTTGTATAGGAGATTTATAATTGATCAACTTATGTTAAAATGAATTGTCATCATATGATTAGTAAAAAGATGTGGTATTTTCAAACTGTAATTTTTCTATGATTGTCAATAAATATAAATAACAAATTCGTCTGTTTGAGAGTGTCTTTGCCATAGGTCATTACATCCTTAACAAGTAATATACAGTGAGAGTCAAAAGAAAGTAAGCACTCATGATTGATATAGAATTTTTTATTTCAAATATATTATTAATTTATAGAGTAGATATATGCAATTATTAATATTCCTGTAGGCTGTAACCACTTCTATATAATTAATTTAATCAAAATGCAAAAAGAAATAATTCTAAACCGGAAAAGCATCGGATTTGATGCGCCAAAAAAAAACAACAGATAAAACTGAAACCGATAAAAACGATGAAAGCTGTAGTATTAGTATTTTGTCTGCAGACTTTTAGATTTTAACATTGCCTTTAATTGTCTGGGAATAGCTGTGACAATTTTTTTTGTTAGTTCGTGGGATATTTTTTTTTTGCCATTTTTTTATGATAATTTATTTCAACCTCTCCTTATAAGAAAGGTTTCTTTGGCGTTTATTTTTCCTAAGGTTTGTCAATAAATTTTAAATGGGATATAGATCAGGTGAATATAGAAGATGGTCCAAAGTCTTTGAAACACAATAGAATAACTATTCTTTCAAAATCTTTATTGATTGGGATATTTATCATGTTGGAAGATTTAGCTTTGTAACACTCTCAAATTCCCATCACTAGGGTCAACATTAAAAAAAAGCATATACATTATCTATTTTTGTTCATTGTAGTTTTGACAAATACTAAATTATAGACTTCTGCTGCCATCCTACACCCCCATATTTTAACGAATAGATCCCGAAGTATAATTGTCTTAACTGAATACATATAATTGGATTCTTTATTTTTTGTTTTCCATATTCTTGCAAGCTTCTGTGTGTTCAAAAAATTCAGTTATTTTTTCCCTCATCATTAATAAAATATTACAAAAAAAATATTAAAGTACTTTTTGACAAACAGCAGACTTTTTTTTTGTTTTTTGGCTCGGAATTCGTGATGAAGGATTTCTTTCGTGAAATCGAGTCTTTGTGAGATGATAATAATTTTAATAGCCTTGCAGCTGGATTAGATTTGATCTCTCGTTTTACAGTTCTTACTTCTGTATCCGTAAGTCGTCTTAATCTCATTGCTCTCTGAAAATCTTTAATATATTTCATTTCAAATATTTTTCAAGAATTTTCTTGACTATGCAATGGCTACTTTCAATATTTTTTTTCTATTTCATGTAAAGATTTATTATTGAAAAAAGTTTACATCATTTTTCTAGTAAGATTTGTTTTCCCATAGCAAAATATTCCAGACCTTTCTGGAAATTTATGCAAGCTGTGGCAGAATGTACTACTTTAACTGATATCAATATCCTCTAAGAAAAAAAGAGTAATATCTATAAAGTTAAAACAATTGAAGGATAAAAAGTTATAAGTGTTTAATTTTTTTTGACGCAAAAAACAGGATGTTTGTAAATTGAAATTTTTTTAACGTATTTTTTTAAAAACTTTTTATAAGTTATTCAGTTCTGCTTAAATAAGTTAATAATTGTATATGTCTATTTTATATAATAAGTCAATAATATAATTTTAATAATACATTGTCTAAAATCTATCATGGGTGTTTACTTTCTTTTGACTCACTGAAATTTTTTTTAAAAAAGTCAATTCCTACTTAGATCAACAAAGAAATTTTTATTTTACTTTTTATTAAATAATTACAATTAATATAAATATGTATATACATAGGACAGAATCACAATATTATGTGGTAAAATAGAAAGCAAATTTCCTCTCAATTTTCTTTTCTAATATATGGTGCCTGACAATTATTTTTGTTTGCAACTATTTATACGTTTTCCCCCCGTTTCTAATTCATGATGCTGATGGTGGTCTATATATCTTATCCCAAGAACTGAACTCGCATTCTTCACCATCATGTGAAAAATATTGAAATACTCGCATTTTAGCGATTGAGTTGTTGCCTGTTGATTCCGATTTTTGTTACAAACTGCTAGAACCCTATTTAAAGTATTAAAAATGAATTAAATTTAATGAATGAATGAATATTTGGAAAAAGACTGTGTTAACATCGAGTGTTATTCACTACAAGTTTAAAAAAGTGTATTTGAACTCGAGTGGATAAATAAAAACTATTTTATTAACGGCTGAAAATTTAAACTAATGTATATATATTAGAGTGTGAACTCATAGTAGGAACAGAATAAAACAAACAGTAGTTCAACATAATAGCAGTAAACAATTTTAGTTAAACCTGCTTTCCTTCATTCTGGGTTGTTTGCCTGATATGAAATTCCACCGATTTCGAGATTGAAATGATAGTTGAAAGACTAAGGTAAGTAAAAAGGTATCGCGATTTGATATTGCCTGTGAGGGGCAAAAAAGCAAATTTGTATTCAAAAACTTAATATTTTTTTTTTATCTTTATGGTATAACAAAATATAGTACAGATCTGATATTTGATTCCAAAAATCAATAATGTCCTCAAATACTTTGATCACGTTTATTTGAAATAGAATAAGTTTATTTTCCAGTTAAATTTAAAAATTTCCTCAATAAAAGCTAAAAATCTAAAAATTAATTGTTGAAAAAATATAAAAAGTTAAGATTTAAAAAAAATTATCGTACAATCAGAAATTTTTTTCTTCCAAAAATCACGAAAGAATTTGGGGAAATTCAATACAAAATGTATAGTAATGTGCGATTAATCGGTAATTGTAAATAACTAACAGGTACCCGACACGTTGGCGCCACAGAAGAAATAATGTTTTGTATATGTTTGAAATTTAAAATAGCTATTTTGTTTAACTTGGGATGATAGAAATAATGCTGTTTATTTTCTTGTCGATGATGAATACATTCATGAAAATTGAATGATACATAAAGGATAAATATAGATCATGTGTATTCTATTTTTTAAGCTTTAGATATAATAGATGTACTATGTCTGTAATTTTAGCGATGGTGCGTACAATAAGTTGACCAAGTTTCATCGCAATCGGTTGAACGGTATGGCAGCGCATAAGACACGAACAAACAAAAATTCATTTTTATATATTAGATAATTGATAAAGGTGCTTAATCGACTGGTTATTATTAGTAATTATTGGTTAATATTAATAGAAACCTTACTTATTATTGACTAGCCGCCTTTGGCGACCAGCTGGTTCGCCATGAGTAATGGGTTCTAAAGTTTTCAATTAAATCACATATTCATTAGCCTTGAGGTAACTCCGGGCATTGATTGGCCTGAAATTAATATTTTCTTTAAGATGATGGACTGAAAGTTCTAAAAGAACGCGTTTTCCTAATATTCTTTAATTTTATTAATCCGTCAGTTTTAATGATTGATTTAGAAGACTGATTAATGAAGCAACTTTTATTTAAAAAATTCCGGTTAGTAAAAATATTTTGTAAAATATGGCTCTCAGAGCAAAGTAGGAAGAAATCTAAAATTCATTATTCATAAATGCATTGTTTGACTCAAACAACATAAAATGTAATTATTTACTTCATTTAGATCAAATTAATAGTATTAAACAATATATATGCCTATTAATAATATTTTACAAATTGGCCATTGGACCGGAATTTGAATGTATGTATCCTGTATAAATTCAATCCTGTATAAATAAAGATAATTTATTCAATTAATGATTTAAATATTGTAAACGATCATAGAATCCTTTGTCTTGCATTCTTTAAAGAAAATATCACATTTTATATTTATTTTATTTTATCCAGTCACGCACTTAAAGTTGCATTTCTTCAGATTTAATTTGCGATGATAGTTTTTTTTATTCGAACTTCCGGCATTCTTTTATTTTATCCAGTCACGTGCGAAAAACATGATTAAAATATTTCTTTAAAAATTCCTCAAAAATCGAAGTTTACGTTATAAATTTAAAAAAAACTGATACCGTTAGAAAGCTAATTTTTTTAAATCTTTAAATTGATGTAAAAATCATGTTTGTGCGATAATATTTTCGGTAGTGGAAAAACGTCGAAATTTCGCTTAAATATTAATTAATTCAAATTCTAATTAAAAATTCGAAAAAAGGGCTCCGAGGTGCACATTTTTGACCTCCAAGGTATACATGTACCAAATTTGGTAGCTGTAGGTCCAACGGTCTGGCCTGTAGAGCGCCAACACACACACACACACACACAGACATCGAGCTTTATTATAAGTATACATAATAATCAATTAATCACATTGATTATATTATATATGCGTCTGCAACTTTTAATAAATATTAAAATGTTGTATTTTTCTCAAATCGGGTATAATGCTTTACAGCAAATTGCTTAGAGAAAATTAATAATTCTGAAGCTTTATAATAATTTTTATTGTTTTAATATGCCATCGCTAGAATACTGTATTATTGTAGGATTGCAGGATGAAACTCAAATCAAACAGAGTTAATAGATGCGTAGGCAATTTTTCCGATCCCGTGTGACACAGTAATTATTAATAATAGCAATATTTTGTGTCATATAATGCATATCAAATCTGGCAAAATATTTGATTAATACAAAAGTATGGAATAAAACTGCATGAAAAAAAAATCTACACTGTTCTAAAATTGAGTGTGAATTGAAATTGCTGAATATTGTGATAAAATGTCATGTGTCACAATTTTGATGTACTGATGTTAATCTACATTTCGCGTGTTTTACTGGGTGCGATTTTTGACATACATTTTTTTTTGAAATTTTGAACTTCTCTCAAATCTTATTAATTCATTCATATTTTTAACTTTTGGAACTTTTATAATTTTGTTTTATTTTTTTCCCCATTCAAAAATACTTTTACTTTGTCGTGCATGAAATATAATCAAAACATTGCAAACTTTAAAAATTCGAATTTCAGATTTTGAAGAATCTCAGGTTTTTAAATCACCCTGAATTAAAATGACCTCCAGAGAAAAAATAAATTCAGAGAAAGTATGTCCGTCTAGCTACTCCAATATATAAATTAACATAATTACAAAATGAAGAGAAATAGATAAATTTATGTTATGTAACACTATAAAGTTTTGTCCAATCCCACAGGGAGTTGACTATCTTTTGGTCTGTACAAGGAGTGCTCAAATGAAAAAATATGAAACGACACTGTGGGTATGAATGAATATATTATTCAAAGTATACACAACATGCTTGAGAACAACGATCCCATTGATTAACAAGCCGAAGGAATCCATATTCTTAGAATTTCTGTGACCATAACGAGGCCCAGTCATTCACAGTGTCCTTGAGTTCACCATCTGAGTTTAAGCTCTTCCCTTTCAGATGTTTATTTTCAGGGGAGCAAATGCATGCTTCTACTTGAATTTAGGACAGTTCCGCGTGTGTGATGCTGGACATAGTCTTTGGAGTGTCTCACAGTGCACATCGGAATGAATGGTTCTTCTGTGCTCGAGAAATTCAACAAGTAGCTGTCCTTGGACGTCGTCTTTATAAGAGATTCTGTTCTCTCTCGCGCATACGGGCCCTCCGTTCTATACTCCAACCACATCTCTAGGCCGAGGTAGCCTGGTTGTAATGTTTCGGTTTGAACGCTATTGTGTTTCAGATTCGAGACCCGATTCCACCGAATAACTGAATTTTACGTAGTGTAAGGGGGTAGGTTGCACGTTAAATCCACCAGAGCCAAACGTTCTCCAGCTGGTGTTGGGATGGTGTGGAGAGAGGGGTGTCAGCTCACGTGCTGTCCTCATCATCTGGCCGCGGTTCAAAATTACGAAGTCCATTCTAAAACAGTCATAGTGTTACTTTGAATTGGGACGTTAATCTAACTAAACCAAATCAAATCAAACCAATCGCATTTCCAAATGTCTCGCTACATTCCCCTATAGTGGCACAGGCAAATATGTTAATGTTTATGTAGTTACGACGTTTCGTACTTTTTATTTGGACACCCCTGGTATATTCTGAAGCATGTAAATACAATAACTCAATGACTTAACAAAACGTAATGACTTAATTCTATGAAAGTTGATTTTGATTTGGTATAAATATAAGTGTAGTTTTGTATTAAATTCTTATTTCAACCGGTTAGCATAAATGTATTTAAAACACAAATTCCAGTTTGGGTTTACTATTAATTGAATTTCAAGGATTAATAACCAAAGCATTTGCTGAAGATCACACGATAGATTCAGTAAATGCTGAATTCAAACTAAAGGTTAATTACCGTTATTATTGTACTTTTTGCGGTGGGATGAAGAAAAACACTAACGTTCCGTTTATTAGAGAATATACGAGAAACTTTTGGGGAGATCATTCTCACAAGTTATATTATTCTCGATATTTTGATTAAATTTTGTGAATGGCACAGATTGTTTTTGATTTGATTTTGCAAGAAAATGCCAATCAATGAGTAGCTGACGGTAACGGGCCGGTTTAGTAATATTTGTTTAACCTGCAAGATTGCATTGATTCAAGAGAATTCTGCAGCAACTGACTAACAAGTTTTGAGAAAATTGTTCTTTCTGTTCTTTATTAGAATCATCAAGTTTAAATTGCAGAACACATAAAACCTTGATTTCAATCACAAAAGGCAATATTCTTATCTGTTAAGATTTGATAATAACATGTCGAGAAAGAAGTATTTTCTGTTAACAGTTTATCTAGAAATCCAAAGAATTTATTGCACTAATGTAATCGGTTATGATGTAAATGATGTAATCGGTTTCATAATTACAAATCTTAACAATAAATGTACAAGGACAGATAATTTACAAAATACCAACTAATTTTATTAATAATTAAAAAAATATAAAATTTCAATAATTTTTTATGGATTTTTTTCTAGGAAATACATATTTCTATAAAAATATAAAATTTTTGTAAAAAAATAAATAAATCATAATAATCTTTTTATTTATTTCTGTGATATACCTTTGAATATAAACTTAAAAAAACTTTCCGTTTCTGCGTTCTGAGAAGGCCACTTTTCGACGATTTTATCTCATTAAGGGGAAAGACGCGGAAGGACTCACACCATTAGATATTTTTTTTTTTGTTTTCGCGTGTATGCGAATATCGTGTCATTTTGCCGTATTATTTTAATTCAGTTCAGTTCGAGAGTTATTCGAATTTATTTCATTGTAAATTTTGAACATCCCCTCCTTTCGTTTTTTTCTCTCACCCGGTTTTATAATATTTGTTTAACCTGCAGCGTTTACATACAAGCAAAATCCAAGGATGGCGACGGTTAAAGCACAGGCAGATTTATTCGAAAATTTCATAAAAATTCATTATTTCAATATTAGAACTGTGTAACAAATTTCAATAATCTAAATTGTTGGATTTTTTTTATCGCGTTTATAGTGTACGAAAATGAAGATTGAAATAATATCAATTCTTTGTGATTCAAAGTTAATATCTATCGCTATCAGTATAAAATTTTAGGTGCGTATCGAATTTTATCTTTCTACCTGTTTATGTATTGTTGTTGTAGTGTTCATTTGTATTGGAACAATCGGACTTTCAGACTTCTGTACGATTTCTTTCACAATTTAATAGGAATCTCCAGATTTAGTGTCAAATTTAGGAACTAAAGTTTACCTGTCTATTTCAAAATGCTTTTGACTTAGCGTGTTTACAGAGAAACACATTTAATTTCAAAATTGTGCTTTTTGGACACGGAGAAGTCTGAATTGTGGAAAATAGTCAAAATATTTTTTCGACGATTGGAAATACTTTCTTTTAGTACACTTCGTATACCAAAAAGTGAAAACAATAACTGAAAAGTCATATGATAGATTGAATGGTGACATAAAAATGCCAAAATATGGGGGTTGGAACTTTAATAGTGGCAATACTGCTGTAAAAATGATACACAATCAAACCAAAGAATGTCGCGTATACCACACGTTAGTTGCATACCTGCCTTACCTCTCAGCTTAAAGACTCATCCTTCCTACGTTACTTGCATGCGAAGTGACGTGAAGAACTGATTCTTGTATTAGCTTGCGATCTAAAGTAACTGTTTTCATGATGTTTTAAAAACATGAACAAAGAAATTGTGTGTCCAACAACTGAAGTTGTACAGCAGTATAATTACATTGAATAACATTTGGGCCAGATCATACCAGCCAAAATTGAAACGGCAATCAAACGAATGGTGTTAATACGGGTCACCAAGACATTAGAAATTTCTTCAGAACCCCAGCAAGGCGAAACTTATACTGATTATCATGTACGACTGTGATGGTGTCATCCTAAAGCGTATCATTACCCCTCAGCAGACCTTCTTGAGATTCTTCCGGCGGTAGACTGGTCCATTCAAACTATCAACAGAACAGGCGCTGCTACAGATGTTCTGTGACTTCCACATCGTTGGGAACGGGTTGTACGCAATGCTGGCGACTATATTGAAGGACTGTAAAATATAGGGACATGAATCGCTTTTGTATCCTAGTTAAATAATTAGTTACCGCCATTAAAGTTCCAACCCTCGTCTGAGATAAAATTAAAATAAAAGGCTAAAAGAAATGGGAGCAATTATAAGACAGGATTTATTGGTAAATAATTTCGTATGCATATTAAACAGTATTTATATAAGATATAAATTACAAAATGGAAATAAATGTCAAAATGTCCCCAAAAAACATTAGAAATTACGTTTGAATTAATTTTGTAGAATTGATGTATACGTAATTCTAAAATGGAGATAGTATCGTTGAAAAGATAATGTTTGCATTTGCAAATGATGTAAAAAAATAATGGTGTGCCTTGAATAGCAATAACACCTATTGAAGGCTATTTATTCGAGATAGAAAATTCATGAGTTATTCTATCATAATTCAGATTATTTTTATTCAATTTCTACTATTAGTTCACACGTTCCCTACATTTATTTATTTATATATCTTGTTCAAATTTTCATTCTTTCATAAAATACTTTTTATTTATCCATTCGAGTTCAAACACATTTTTTAAAAATTTGCAGTTGACGACAGTTGATGTTGATACAGTTTTTTTAATCAAATATTCATTCATTCATTAAATTTAATACTTTACTTAGAGCTTTAGCAGTTTGTAACGGAAATTAAAGTCGACTGACAATAGCCCGAACAGTAAAATGAAAGGATTTCGGTATTTTTCATGTGAAGGTGAAGAATGCGAGTTCAATGCTTGCGAAAATCAATATTTTTTTATACTTATTTTTTTAATAATTATTTAATAAAAAGTAACTAAAATAAAATTTTCCTTTGCTGACCTAAGTAGGAATTGAATTAAAACTTTTTAAATATTACTTGTTAATATGGAATTTGTCGGTAAGGCCTTTAAATATTAAACACTGTTTTCTAATCTCCTGATTTGATCGACGTATTGATGATTGGACTAAATAGACTCTGCTCTGCTAGGACTTGATTCCTCTGTAAAGTTTTTAAACCTCTGTATTATTCTTATTTTTGATAAACAGCTGGCTTTAAAAGCTTTTGAAATATTTCAAATTATTTTGTAACATTAATTGGCACTGTTAAAACAAATCTTAATGCCTCAATCGCCATTTGGAAAAATTTACAAAACTCTTTGTGGTCTTATAAAATTTGGACACAGGTGTGGTGCTGGTTGGAATTGATTTCCACTGAACGAGAAGTAATACATCGTATGATTATGGACTATGATGGAAAAACACAATTAACTCATTCTAATTGTTTTGTAAACTTCCATATTGTAAACACAATAATATTGTTAATGTAACAATTATAATTTATAATTCGCCATCGTGTGGTATCTTTCAAGAGAGTCTATTGTAAAACATGTTTACGATGACAAGTGTCGCCAAAATCATAAGTTTGGCGTCAATAATTCCACCCTTGATTTTTCATGGCAAGTCAGAGGCTGCTTTATTAATATTAAATTTCATTATCAAGAAGTGGTAAAAGTGCCGTATTGGTTCGTGAATAAGTCCCTTCTGTTTTTTTCCATAGAAAGAGTAAACTGATGTACCCTAAATGCAAATTAAGATATGACAAATGTAGCATAAATTTAATACGTTTCTTTTTTATGGTGGCTAAGGGCAGACATGCGATCGGAATGGTAGAAATGTTTTGGTGGCTGAGAGTAGACATACGACAGCAAAGGTTTAAAATACTCATAACATTAAAAACAAATTTGTTTACCGCTAATAATATGAAGTGAAATACTGAGTATTGCCAGATGTTTATAAAAAAAAATTAAAGAAAATTTAAAAACGACATTTCTAAGAAAGGATATATCTGTTTGAATTATACATTGCATAATTTTGATTCCAATTATATTTCGTAAACATTAAACTTCACTAAGAAATAATTTTTAGAAAAAGATAGATACTGAGTGATGCAACACATTCAAATCAAAAGTGTTGCTTTATTTCTAGATCTTATTTTTTCTATGCTAGCACACAAAGGGTTATTTTTAATATTTCAAAGACCGTTATGCACTCTTCAAGATAAACAACCGAGTCATATCTTGGATGATTATCTAATATCCAAACATTTTACTTCACTGTTTTTCATTTACACTTCTAGCATTTCAAAATCAATAGAAGATAGCTTGAATTCGACCTTCTCGTGTACTAGTAAAATCTATCGGCTTTTTTTGGTTCTCTTTCTCACCTCATCTGCTTCTTTTGAAGATGGCCTGGTGGTAAGGTCTCGGCTTCGGAACCGGAGGATTGCAGGTTCGGGACTCAATTCCTCCGAAGAACCACCGTATAAAGGGGCCTCTTTCACGTTAAAACCGCCCTGCCAAACGTTTTCTCGCTCGTGTGGTGTACAGAGGGGGGTGCCAGTTCAGGTGTCGTCCTCGTCATCTGACCGTGGTTCAAAATTATGTCCGTCCAAAAATAGCTCTAATGTTGCTTCAAAACGGGAATTTAAAATAACTAAACTAATCTTTTGAAGATGTAGTGAAGGCAGGTTAGTGTAGCTAGGCAGTGTCATGCAACAAACCAAAGTTTGTTACACTGAGTGTCTCCCTATTTTCGTAGTATACTGACGTGGTAGAGCGCGTATTATGCCTCATAATATAAATATCTAGAAAACCAAGTTTCCATGGTTTTTTGTAAAATCGTGTGTTTTAGGGAAAATATTTAAATGTGAATCACATACTAATTGCATATGAATATTTTCCAATTTTACCTTCATGTGAATTGGTCATTGAAATGAAAAAAGTTAAGACTGCAGTTAGCTTAACTTGTTACTTTAAAAAATCTGCTATATTGCAGAATTCATTTTATAGTTTATTTATCGTTACTTGTATTTTTGAATTTAACTCAGTTTTAATATGGTGAAATCGGGTTAGAGATGGCGCTATAAGACATTACCAGCATGAGAACAAATAGAAAAAGGCTCTCTAATAGTTATAAAATGTTTTTTTTTGTGTGTGTGTGCAAAATCTCGTTTTTTCCTGGTAAGACATCTACATATATAAACTTAAAAAGCAAAACTTTATCTAAATATGAAAGTTGATTCAAATCGTAAGAACCATTTCTGAGATGCACGAAATAAATAAATTTAGACATATATACAAGAATTGCTCTTTTAAAATTATAAGACGTAGAAAAAAAATCATTTGTATCTTAATTTTCTCTCTTTCCCAAAGATTAGATAAATTACTTTAGTTTTAAAATATACCAAATTTCTTTTATCTATATTATTGAGATTTTTAATTATTACGGTCATAAAAATTCAAATATGTTGATCGACAAATGTTCTCAACAAATTTTATCTAAACTTTTATGCACGCTTAGCATATTAAAACTGTATCTGGAGGTCGAATTGAATCCAATCTTTGCATTTTTGAGTTATTATTTTCACATATATATGGGCATTGGCGAATACACATTTTCACATACCGGGTGGCCAGAAATAAAACACCCCTACTCTGACCTCCCTGGATATCGAACTACTCAGTGTAAAGGCTTGAAAATTTGTGGACATACTATTCAAAAAATGGGGAAACGGATTTCACGAAAAAAAAATTTAGTTCCAGAAATCACCGATAGGTGGCGCTGTACCACTGGACGTATGCTGAAAAGACACAAAAACACGTTTTAAACACATTTTATTTGAAAGTACCAAGCATACATGAAACAAGGACGTTATCGATGCAGGGAATGCTGCTCAATATGGTTCCCTTCCTGAAGATGTAAAATGTGAAGTCTGTGGACAGCTTGTTCAACTGCGGATCGTAACTGGTCATCTGAGATGCTTCTCACATGCAGACTGATACTCTCTTTCAAATCTGCCAAGGTTATCAGACGTTCTCGATAAACAAGGTTTTTTAAGTGTCCCCAAAGCCAAAAATCACACGGATTAAGATCCGGTGAACGAGATGGCCAAGTTGTCGGAAACGCGCGACTGATTATTCTGTCAGTGGTGAAATGTTGGCGAAGAAACTGTTGCACAGGGAGTCCAATGTGTGGAGGTGCTCCATCTTGCATAAAAGTAATGGTGTCAAGGCATTGGCGCTGCTGCAAATGGGGTACAACAAATGTTTCGAGCATCCTTTTGTACCTGTTGGCCGTCACGGTACATGTCTCAAGGCCATTGGAAGTAACCTCTTCGAAAAAGAACGGTCCAAGGATGAATGTGGCTGTGAATCCACACCAGACTGTAACTTTCGGTGAGTGGAGTGGAATCTCTTTGAAGGTACGGGGGTTTGTCGTGTCCCATATGCGACAGTTATGGGTGTTCACTGTTCCACTGAGGTGGAAATGGGCCTCATCGCTCCACAGAATCTGCCACGGCCACGATGCATCCACTTCAACTCTAGCAAGAAATGTCAATGCAAAGGTCAGTCGCATCTCCCTGTCTGTGGCCAGCAATTGTTGATTAGGGCGGATTTTGTACGGAAACAATGCACCATTTTTCTGAGTACGTTCCACACTGTGCTATAGGGAACACCCAAGTGTCGTGACACTGCACGTGCACTACTGCAGCCTAAAACATTATCCATTGACTGTTCAACAATACCGGTGGCAACATCTTCAACGACATCTGAACGAACCGGTTTGCGTCCTCGACCAGGCTGAACTCCAAGATGTCCAGTTTCCTCGAATCGAGCGATCATTCTCCTGAGAGCTTGTGGAAGCAATGGTCCCTTACGCAAATCCTTAAGTCGGCGAAACTCTCGAAGTGCTGCTGGAGCATTTCCTTTATTCTCGTAAAACAACTTCACAAGCAAAGCGCGTTCTGGCAGCGTGACAGCCATCACTAATAAGAATGACATTCCCCACCTTTTAACTTCTTTTATACCCAGAACATGGCTTCTAACCATGCTTTATGCAAATTTTTCTGGTTACAGTATGAAATTGCAGTTACAACGGGAGTTCTAGCTTCTTTACTATTTTTATTTTCCATAAGGGGCAGAAAAATTAAAAAGGAAGCATGGAAGCATTCCATTCCGCATAAACATTTTAATTTTTATTATTATTTGTGTCTTTTGATCATAGTTCCAGTTGTGCAGCGCCACCTATCAGTGATTTCAGGAACTAATTTTTTTTTCGTGAAATCCGTTTCCCCATATTTTGAATAGTATGTGTACAAAATTTTGAGCCTTTACACTGAGTAGTTCGATATCCATGGAGGTCAGAGTAGGGGTGTTTTATTTCTGGCCACCTTGTATATATGGGCATTTGATAGTTTTAAAGTTTTTAATAGAACCTGATTTCTTTAATATGTCAGCTAATATTTATAAGATTAATTGACAACGATTAAAAAAAATAATTTAGGTCAATTCTTAAAATCTTGTTTTTTTTTTGTTTGCTGTTTTGTAATTGTGTATTCAACTTTTTAACGTTATTTATTAATTTATAATTTTTATAGTTTATTGATTTTATTTTTTCATTTTTTAAACATTTTAATGCTCTTATGACAATTGTGTACATCTATTCTGATAGTATTTTTAAAGAAATATCTTTAAGATTCATTGATTGCGACTTTTGTACTCTATAAGAGAGGTTTAAATTGGTTTGTTAAAGTTATTTCTCTTCCGTGGGGAAAAAACACTCACCCACATACATATAAAACTCAAGGATTCTTTTCCCAAAGATTGGAAACTAAATCTGAAAACAAAACAATAATTAATAATATCTTGATTTAAAAAATTTAAACAATACTTATTTTGTGATCTGTGAAATCTAAACTATTGAATAGATTTTAAAAAATATATGCTTACAAATACTATAAGTATAAAATTATGTATATATTAATTATTATATATATAATTATAAATATTTATAGCAAAAATAAATATTTACAATAAAAATTATAAATACATATAATGAAAATTAATTAAATAGCTCTTCATTAATAAGGAAGTTTTTACGGAGCTTGCACAGTACTAGACTACCAAAAAAGACTACCAAAAAAAAGATGGCTGCACCAAAGCTTTATTTAGAGAACAGGTTTAAAGTAGCCAAAATTATGGAAAAGAGAAATATTAAGTAAGATTTTTTTTTTTTTACATTATTGACATTCAAAAATGTTTCTGCTTCTTAAAAATTATTTTGAGAATTTCTAAATTTTAACAATCAATTCTAAATTTGACTATTTGTATTTAACATTCAATTGATATTGAAATCTAGTATTGAAAATGGCTGTTTTTCTATTTCTTCAGGTGCGTTCACACGAGGCTTACTATTGCCCGTAATCGTTGCTTCTCTGCTGTTGTTCCGGCATTGAACAGTTGAGACAACGTGGACAACGTTTGTTCCGATGGGACAATTATTTGCCCTTGTCCCGTTGTGATCACATGATTTTCCGGAAGTAGGCGTGATCTTCTATTGCGTGAAATAGTTAGCCACGTGTGAACCCATCTTTACTGTATATGTGTATTTAAGTTGCCACTCACAATGTTTAAATAATTTTGAAGCAATTCTACAAGTAATAATAATAGTAGCATGAAAGAATTAGCTTTCCCCTGCTTTAAAAATCTTTTGCTCTTAACTGTAATTTTCTGAGGAGTTATGATGTTTTAAAATTAGCTATTTTCTATAGGTTCTCACATATTTTTAAACTTGAAGTTTAAGACAATAAAAACATTTTGAAGTTTGTAATAATTTATAATTTTATTAAAGAAATTAATATTTTAACTAAAGAATTTCTTGTAACAAAAACTTATCTTTTATAGTTTATAACATTTACCTTTGCTAAAAGTATTTATTATGAGTATTTCAAACTTTGATTCATAATTTTGTATAAGAAACATTCTAATGAAAGTTTAACGACGAATAATTACGAGTACATTTTGTATTACATTTTTTATATAGATTTTTTTTTATCCACATGAATTTCGTATTGCATCGATTGTCAGTATGAAAGTCTCTAGCTTCCATCAATTATCTTATAAGTACAGCTTTCAGTGACTGGTTAGACATAATTTAACCTTCAGAATAAATATTTTATTTCATGAGTAATTTGTTAAAATTTGATAAAAATCTTAAAGCAAGGCTTTAATGAAAGTATTGAGACAATTCATCAAATTATTAATACTTCATTAGTAAAAGGAGAGAAAATGTTGATTTTATCAGATGAAAAAAATATCAGTGAAATATTTTAAATAGTTTATTGAGGTAAAAAAAATTCACTCCCCAAAAAATTTAATAATCTTGATTTCTTAATTTTCTTCTCTTTAAATTTTTTTTTGTGTCGATATTTATTTTTATAGAAATTTCATTCATACTTTTTTGTTTGCATCAATTACGTTTTGCTGTAGTTTTCACAATTTCTGTAAATTTGCAAACATTTTCTGCAGAATCTTATCAAATTAATATATAATGAATATTTTGGATCAAATTAGGTGTAATGTCTCTATTCTTTTCAGAAATATATTCTACAGTTTCTGAAGCACAAAATAAGTTTATTTAAAAATATATTACAATTGTTTTAATATTTCATAATGTGGTAAAAACCAATTTTTACATTATTTATCTGTCCCCCCCCCAGTATAACAGAAATACAATTTCTTAATTTCGCAATTATATATTTTTTGATTTAACTCTTATAAGACATTTGTTAAATTTCTCAATAATAAAGTTTTTGCTTTATTACTCCTTTTAACCAAAGCAACAGCAACAAAAAGTTCCCAAAAATTTGAAGAAAGTTTTATTTGGTACATTTTATTTCACAGATAGTTCCATTTCTTTCCCTTCAAGTCTTCTGTTCTTCATCATTCATTTTATTCTATTTTATACAAATAAATAAATAGTAATAATAGATAATAGTTATAATAAATAAATAAATAAATAATAATAAACAAATGATCATAATAAATAAATAAATAAATAATAAATAAATGATCATAATAAAAAAATAAATAAATAATAATAATAATAAATAATAATAATGTATAAAAATCTTATTGCATTGAAAAAATCCATTCCAGTAGTCACATTCATTTCTTAAGAACTAATTTAGATTCTGAAGAACCTGAAAAAAATTACTCTATGAGAAATTTTGTAACCATAATAATATATCTTTATTTGGCATATTGCCGGGTTCTCGGCCACTTATAAGCCGGTAGGTAGGCAGCGCATGCACAGAAAGACTAAAAAATTATGTTCCTTAGATGGCAAGTAATTGTTCCGATGGGACAACTAAATGCCACTGTACTGCGCATGCGTTTGCTGAATGTGGCAGGTTTTTTTTTACTTGAAAAAATTGATCATTAATATTGTTGATTAATTTCATTTTTTGCTTTCTAATGTGAGTTTCTGTTCTTTTTTTCATTTTATTTTCAACGTCTTTTCTACAGTTTTCTAAATTTAGGCTTGTTAGTATTTTTTTTAAAAAAATTGCCATGTTCCTATGTGTAAATATCTATGATTTTAATACGCTACGCAGGGAAAAAAAATTCAGGGCAGCCAAAAAGGCAATTTATAGTCAAGTACAGGACTCCTGAATTTGTTATGAAATTGTGGCAAACATAAATCAGTCCCTTTCTACGCATACGCTGCCTACTTTCCGTCTTGTAACTGACCGAGTGTATGCCGGGCATTAAACTCATAATTAAAAGCAAATATACAATACGCATATTAAACGCAAGAATATTCAACTCATATTAAATGCGCATTTCATATACGCATGCACACAATTGAAACTAAATTAAATGGACAGCGGAATGGAATGGACGGAATAATAATAGACGGAATAATAACGCGCCAGTTAGCCAAAATGGTAATAACACTCACCTGGTATTAAAATGGAAACAATCGGGGATATTTCTATTCCTGCGTTTTCCCAGATATTCTGATTTTTGAGTGTTGGGGATGCAATATATAAAAAAATGCGTAAATAAAATGATGTATGCGATTTGGTTTCAACACACAGATGGTTTAAAGTTTATTCCAGAAATTTAATTCATAAGAATGTTAGTGTCTCTGTAAAACAAACAAGGAAAAAAACTGAACTTGAGATTTTGACGAATCTATGTTTTTCAGACACCCCTGCCCCCCTCCCCCGGTGTAAAAAGTAACACCTTTTTTGGAATTATTTATGTCTGTTTGTGAAGGCGATAATTTATAAAAAAGTTTTGAGGTAGGCGAATAAAATTTGGTATGCGGTCTTTTTATCAAATGTGTAAATTTCTGTCAAGTTCTTAACGATAAACATTATTAGGAAGTAAGTTTGTGAAAGTTTTGTGTCCCAGTGAAAAAGATGACTATAAAAAGTTTATCTTCAATCTTTTTTCCCCAATTGGTTAAAAAAGAGTCGCCTATAATGCATACCGAGTTTTATTTATTATATTATGAAGTTACATACTTTTGGTGTAGGACTTTGAAAATAGAAATCTGACAACTCTTGGCGTTTGTAGCCTTTTCCAAGCTCCAAAGTTTCAAACGGCATGAGAGCGGAAAATAACTTTATCAAACAATATGGAGAGAGTACTTGGGAAAACTATTTCTTTTTCTTTCATTCTTTTGTAACTCATTCTTTTTGTAAATAATATTTCCTATGTTGAAAATATGATAGGATATAGCAATTCCATTCGACATTCTTGATAGCCTGGAATGAAAAAAAATCAAGCTAAAACTTATAGTGCTTTTTAATATCCGTTAAGGTAACTCAAGGACGCTTCGAAGGACTGGTATCAGGAATTCTGGAAGCAAAGAATCCTTCTGCTCGTTAATCAATGGGATCGTTGTGCTCAGGTCTATTCTGTATACTTTGAATAAAGTAAACAGAAGTCTTCATTTATACCCAAAGTATGCTTTTGTGCCTTTTCATTTGAACATCTCTTGTATATAGTATATCCGAATGTTTTCAATATATATTTGGCAAAACTATTTTTGCTTTAAACTTGGTTAGTTAAAGAATATAATTAGGAACTTCGAAAATTCAATTGTGAAATTTTTATTGAACTGCAAATTTATTCATCGTGAATAGTGGATTAGACATTCTTGCAGCATATTTTTGTCTTCAAATAGATATACAATAAAAAAAAACGATTCTTTGTATTTAAAAAAATGAATTCAATCTTTAATTAAAAGTTGAGACTTCCATTGATCATTTAATTATTTATTCGACTGTAAAAATTACTTTTTATTAATAACACGCACGCACGCACGCACGCACGCACACACACACACACACACACACACACACACACACACACACACACACACACACACACAATATAATAAAAATATATATAAAAAGTGCCAATTCGCCTAAGTTATGCTAACTTTAAGGCCATCTGTAATCCGAGCCATTTAATTGCTTGATATCACGATGTCTTTTCCTAATTGTTCGACATGCCATGTATATGATTATGTACTTTATTTTGATAAAAATCTTCGCATTAAATTTACTGAAACAATTTCCAAAAAAAATGATCATTAATTAATTTTTTTCTTTGTTCGGAACATATCATGACCATTTTGAAACAATTTTGTGAAAATTTATGTCTTACATTCAGTACTTACGAAATTTCAAAACTACATAAAAATAATTTCTGAAACCATAATATGCCCCAAATTTATAGAAAAAAAACACTTTAAAATTTTGATTGATTCTTTTAAACTGGAAATATACTATAATTTAAAAACTCATTAATGGTTAGCAAAATTACAAAAATTCTAATTAGGTCCAACAAATTTGCCCTATGGATTTAATTGCTCACTCTGTCAAGTACTTTGAAAGATTTTTGCATCATGAATTCAGCATGAAACAATTTATAGAGAGTTGCCCTCAGATAACAACTAAATATTTCTGCTAATTGCTAACAGGAAACACTATTAACAAATCTCACACTGGGAAACAGTGAAAATAAAATTATTTATCAGAAAATAATTTTATCCCTACCTATTAACTTTCTGGTTGAATGTGTGCTAATATCAGCGTTTTTAGAAACAGTTAGCGACGACCTATTGGAGACTTTATGACTTCACATACAATATTGACATCGCTCTTTTAGCTTACTTTGAGAAATTAGGTTATTTAATAGTATCTTGAAATTTTCACAATGGACGAAATCTTGAATACTGATGCTATTGATTAACTAGGGAACTTCTTTATTCATCCCTGTAGAGTTTGGAATATTTGTGAGTAGTTTCATTTAAATCTTAGAAGCCTCTAATCATGTACATATTCTTAATTTCATCAACGAAATATTTTGAAGCATCAAATGTGATAGACCTTAAAATTGTATTATTCTAAAAGTCTTATTAGAATTTACTTTGAGGTAATTGAAAGTAACAAATAAGTAATAGCATTCACTTTGTTCACCAAGTTGCTGTTATCGATATATACTGGAAATTATTTTATGTGTGGTAAAATTGTATGCATATAATTCAACTTGATTTTAAAATTATGCTCTAATATTTTCATAATATTTACAGATTTTTCAAATATAATCGAACTTGATTTTAAAGTTATGATCTAAAATTCCAGATTTTTGAGAAACACAACTTGTAGGAAATTTAGTTATAAAAAACAGTGTAAAAAGTGTTATAATAATAGTCATAAAAGTACAGTTATAAAATATACAAAAAGTCGTCAAAGAATAAACATAAGTTGAATATTGCAAGAGTTCGGTAATTAAAAGGAAAATTAGTTCGAAAACATCAAACGATATTCTTGTGACACTTGCTGTTCCGAAACTAACTATTTAAAATAAAAAAAATAATTAAAACATTAGTAGATGATGTCATTAAAAAATGTTGAACTCTTCCGTAAGTGCTTGTTTGCTGTGTAAATGAATCTTTCGTTTGGATATGTCACAAGATAACATTACGCAATTAAAATTGCAATAATAACAATAATCCTGATAACCTCCGATTTCACATTATCATTCACAGTACCAAAACCTTACTTATTTATTCCCCAAGGAAATAGTACTGATAATACCTACTAGGCTAAATGTTACGCTTGAAGATTTATTGTGAGAAGATAACTAACTTTTTGTTGAAGCAAAAATATCCCCTCTCCCCAAGAAATGGATTGATTAAAGTATGCGAAAAAAATGTTGGTTTTAAAGGTTCTACCTCTAACGTAAAATGAAGGAATTTCTGCAGATTTTCACTAATAATAGACTAGCACCCTTCACAAGAACCCAAAATTGCCCATCGTTTAAAAGTTTAAATATAAGTCAAATTTATAATATGAAAGTAACCCCTTTCCCAAGTTATATTGTGAACAAGAATAATTTTGTTTGAATTACAGCATAATTTTGTTTGGATTGTACAGGCTTGGTATTATTGCAAAAAATTTAAAAACCGCGGATACATTCATAGATGGCCATATTGCTTAAAAAGGATGGAAATGGTGGTGGTATGTGTGTGTAAATTTTCATATCGCTATGATTTCCTTAATATTGAAGATGGAAAAATAAATCTAAATCAAATAATCACCTCATTAAGATGTACCACTTTTGTTTTTTAAAGTTTTTTGATAACTCAAATTGCTTGATAAAGTGGTTAAAGAGGGATTTTCAAAGCCTAATTTTGACTGTTTCTAACATCAATCATTTATATTGCTAGTTTTGAAAACTAAAGCATTTCTTTCATTTCAAAAGTTTTAAACTCTATAAATGAACATGGAGTAAGGATTAAAAGTTTGAATAAAACTATTTAAATGAAAAAAGTAAAAATAAAATCGACTATTGCAAATTTCACGTTATGTGAAAAAATATTCCTTAAGTCATTATTAATTGGTTAAGTCATTAAGTCAAACAGTTTAAACCAGTTTTAAAAATCAGGAGGCTTGTTTATCTCTATTCCCCCCCCTCTCTCTATATATATAATATGCTAATTTGAAATGATAACTTATTTACGAATAAATTCTTAAACATATTAATTTATATAGAATTTTTATGAAAACACTATTTTAGTAACCATGAACTGCTATTTTAAAATTTTTGAGATCATAAAACAGTTTCATAATGGAATAATCTTAGAAAAGGAGTCAAATCCTTCAATGTTTGCCACTTAAGAAAGAATGAAGTGATATTTCCCCTCTAGGGGAAAGATAAAATACTTTTATCAAAACTGTAATTAAACGGGAATGAAATTTTTTTGAACATATTGTAAAAATTAAATTATTTAATTTCCTCAGAAAAAAAATTACATTCCACGAAAATAATGACTATGCTGTCGTAGTTCTACTCCAACCTTTTAAAAGCGCATTTATTACCAAAAAAGCAAATGTAATAATAATGCAATACTGGTAAAAGCAGACCAACTGTTTAAAAACGTATCTGCTTTCAAAGAAGCTCGCACAGTAATAATTCAATACTGGTAACAGCAGGAAAAAAATTATGGGATTAAAAGATGTTTATGAATATTGCCTTTCATACTTTATTCATTGCCTAGATGTTTCTGAGCTTCAGTTATTCATTGAGTAGGCGAGCTTCTAAATTCCCTGACAGGAAATAATATCATGATTTCACACGATAAAAATGGAGAGAAAGATCTAATGACAACATTATATAAAAAACGATAAATTTAAAAATTTCTAGAATTTGCATGTTTTTTTTTAAAAAAAATTTCATATATTTTTAAATGAACATTGTTATACAGAAGTTTTTATTAATTTGATGGTCCTTTGGTTTGATGTCTGCTGAATTATTGAAAATATACTGAATTAAAAAAACATCGTAATAATGAAAGACAATTATTATAGATTTATACAAGTATGGGCACTTATGTTAATCGACAAAATAGATCGACAAAGATATGTTACTCAATTGACTGTATTAGCCAGTAACAGGAGATTAAAGTTATTAATGACCGTAGTTAATAATAAATAAAATAATGTAGAAAAATATTTCTTTTAACAAACTTATATAAATTTTCGCTTACTCCAATTAGTAGTTATAATTGAAATATTTAAATGCACAAAGATAAGAATCCACTAATTATGTTAATTAAGAAAAGCAGATGATTTTTTTTACTTCAGTACTAATGAAAAATCAAAAGATGAATTCATATTTTCCATTATAAAATATTACTTGCATTCATTTGAAAGATAAACGTTTGCAACGATAGTTAAATTTTTATAGAGATGAACTTTCATTTCTTCCTTAATTAATATAAATTATTGAAATCTGCTAAAAATTTAAAAGTTTTTCATTAATATATACTTTGTTATAAGCCTAGATTTGCATATTATTTTTTTATAGTATTTGTACTTTGATATTATATATTTTACAATAAATGCTGAATTATTCGATAGCAACACAAGCATTGCCTAAATCTGCTTTAATTTGCAATATTTTATTTTTACTTTATCGTTACGGCGTAGAGAGAAAGTAGTATTAAAATAGTCAAAATTTCAGCATTGAATATTTAAAGAATTCCACATTTCAGATTTCTCTAAAGTCAAAAAACGCCCGCATTTTCGGCATTATGTCTGCCTGTGAACATAATAACTGAAAACGCTCTACTGCCTTTTCACTTTTTAATATTCAGAATAAGCTGCTTGCTGCTTAACATGCTTGACTATGTTTGGAAGGATTTTTTAAATAAATTCTGTAAAACTGGTAAAACTTTGAATTTTTGTATTTAAAAAAATCGATAAAACGTCAATTAAAATAAAATATACCACTTAAAATTTAAAAGCTTTTTTTTAATATTGTAGGAATTTTTTTTCTTCTAAAAATACCTATAAAGAAAATTGCTCTAATTTGTTATTGGCTAAAAATTTTGCAGTAGATATATTTCAATACTCAATAAATATATTTCTTGCCTTATTAAAAAAGAAGCTCTCCTTCAAATCAATCTTCAAATTTTGGGTTCCAAATTTTAAATAGCCTGGTATTTAAATTTTTTACTCATTGTGAAGCATTAAAGAAGATGTAAAATATTTTTCTAATGAAAATATTACCTATTCTGTAATCTGGAATATAGAATGTTTTGAGAAATGAGTATATTCAATTTGAACTGATGAAAGTATACATTTGGTTTTAATTTACGATATTTTGCGTAACAAAAATTTACCTAAATTTAGAGTTAAAAAAGTAGTATTTAAAGATGTAAAGTGATATCAAAATGCGTTTCATTCTAAAATAAAAATCAATATAATTTCCCAAAAGAATAAGCATAGAAATAAAATTCAAGCGATTTTATGAAGAAGTTTGTTCAAATATAAA
>JAPMOQ010020027.1:0-12898 GCA_026543055.1 Argiope trifasciata | reverse complement strand
CAAAGAGAAAAATCGTTTGCTTTTACTTTTAATAATATTTTAACAGACATACAATTCGCAGTTATAAAATATCTGAAAAGAAATCGTCAGCTAAGTATCTGCTAACATATTATGGCATTTACCGAACAGTATTATGTAGCTAACTGTAATCTGTCTTCCTGTTTCTGTTTCACATGTGATAGAGTACGTTTTTTCACTGTGTGTGTTCTTTCATTTCTGTTATTCTCTTCACTTCACATCATAATTTACAAGCAATTGTCAGATTTCAAAAGGTTTACAGTTAATCATCAGTTATTATACAAAATAATATGAATAAAATATGTTTATCAAAGAGAAAAATCGTTTGCTTTTACTCTTAATAATATTTTAAAAGAAATAATATTTGTAGCAGTTATAAAATATCTGAAGTGAAATCGTCTGCTAAGTATCTATTAACAGATTATGGCATTTACCGAAAAGTATTATCTCGCTAACTGTGATCTGCCGTGCTGTTTCTGTTTCCCATATGACAAAGTACGTCTTTTCATTGTGTGTGTTCTTTCTTTTCTGTTGTAGATGCCGTGAAGCGCGCTTCCGTGTTCATCTTCTCGAGCTGCCTCACCCTCCTGCTGGGCTACCTGCTGTGCGTGATAGGGAGTCTGTGTCGGCGGAGGCCCGTCATCTCCTTCGCATCGGGGGTCGCCTTCATACTCTCAGGTGAGAAAACCTTCTCTACCCCTGCCACAAATGTCTGATCTGTCAAGAAGTGTGCCTCTGTGTTTCGAAACTTGGAAAGTGAACTCATAATTTCAGTGGGGGTTGGCGGAAACAATTCGAATTTGTTATGTGTTTGCAATGAATGTTTGCTTTCACTCGTATACACAAAGTAATTGTCAAAAATTCAGCCCTGAAATTTTTTACAAATCTCCTCGTTTCAAACCTCCTTGAATGTCTTAAATATTGTCGTTATGTATGCAGTACGTTGTTTCATATCTTTGAATATTTTAAATATTGTTGTTAGGTAGTACGTTATTTCAAATGTCCTTGAATATTTTAATATTTTCGTTATGTAATACGTTGTTTCACACCTCTTTGAATATTTTAAATATTGTTGTTAGGTAGTACGTTGTTTCAAATGTCCTTGAATATTTTAATATTTTCGTTATGTAATACGTTGTTTCACACCTCTTTGAATATTTTAAATATTGTCGTTATGTAGTATGCTGTTTCAAACCTCCTTTAATATCTTTAATACTGTCGTTATTATTTTTGCTCCCAATTTATTGATTTCTGTCATATTTTGAACAAAATCTGTTTTTAGGATATTTGTCCATATAACTGTTCGAATATATGTTAACATGATGGGTAATAAAAGAAGTTTATTAGACGAACAAAATTCGGTTTACAAATTTAACATTTATGAAGTGGACATCCGTTAGATTTTAGCTAAGTCCAATAAAAGACAAAAGAAAAGATCTTTTGTCCATCTGTTATTGAAGAAATATCTAAACACGATAACTTAAAAGTATAGTGACTTAAATATATCAACACTGGTATGAGATTCTTTGAATACAAGTGTAAGGTTTTTTTCGAATTTCTGTTTCAATCGGTTGTGAAGAAACGAGTCTGAAACACAAATTCGATTTTCAGTTACTATTAATGTAAAGTCAGGGATTAATTGCCAAAAAACTTACGGAGGATTACCCGATAGTTTTTTTTTTTGTTATTAAAATGCTATGTTCACAACAAATTTTAATATTTCGTGACGTTTTACGTCAATGCCACGCAAAGAGATTTCTCTGATCACAACTTCATTCGAAAGTATTTATAGAGACCCTCCCTCTGATTGATTTAAACGTTGAAAGTCAACTATATTTTATATCAGTCTTATGCAATTCTGTCTGCACATTTGCGCTATATTTTAACAAATGAGGTTTTTTAAAGTCTTTTATACTTTTACCTTTTGATTGGCGCAGTATGACCAAACATGGCTCTTGCGCCATTAAACTACACAAACCACTACCACCACAGCCAACTATGAGGTAACTCTTAGATTGTGTTCTTTTCTAGGACCAAACCATCGATGCTATTAGATGAAATCTTCTCTACTGCAGTTTAAAGAAAGCAAAAAAGGGGTCACCTAATTAGATAGATGGTCCTGATATCAGACGTGGATAGTGGTCTCAGCTTCGGAACCTGAGGATTTCAGATTCGAGACTTGATTCTACCGAAGAACTGTCGTGTGTGTTGGTCTCTTGCACGTTAAATCTGTCAGGCCAAATGGTCTCCCGCTGATGTGGTGAGGGAGGTGCCAGCTCAGGTGTTATCTTCGTTATCTGACCGCGGTTCAAGATTATGAAGTCCGTCCCAAAACAGCCCAAAATGCTTTACAAGGGCACATTATAATAACTAAACTTGTCTTCCGTCGCTCTGGTCCTGTAGAAGTATCCAGGAAATATCCCATGTCTGGAAATAATTTGTACCAAAGACATGCATTCCAAATGCCAATTTTTGTGGGCGGCTTGTAGAAATAAAACTAGATGCTTTACGCTGCATTTTAAATTTAAAATCGAGAAAATTATCCATATTCCCGAGGAATCCCTTTCCAAGCCATTTGCAACAATTAAGAATGAAAGCCAGTTGCACTCCTCAATCAATTATACACCACGGAAATAATTACTTTTGCTACACTCCCCAAATAGTTCTAGTCTTGCTTTATAACGGAACGTTAATATAATTAAATTAAAAGCAGTGAACGTGTTAAAAATGGTATCGAAATTTATTCTATTTGCGTCTGTCTTAGAGTTCAGAGATATTTTCAACTGACATATATAGCGTTCTTTTCTAGGACCCAATCCACTATGTTATTAGATGACACCTTCTCTACTACAGTGATAAAACAACAAAGGGGTCATCTAATGAGATAGATGGTCCTAATATCAGGCGAGGGCAGTGACCGTGAACGTGTTTTGGGCCTTCGTAGCCTGGTGGCAAGGTATCAGCTTCGAAATCGGAGGGTTTCCGGTCCACTGAAGAACCATCGTGTGAGGCCAAGCTCTTGCACGTTAAATCTGTCAGGCTAAATGTCCTCCCGCTGATGTGGATAGGGAGATGCCAGCTCAGGTGTCATCCTCCTCATCTGACCATGGTTCAAGATTATGAAGTATGTCTCAAAATAGACCTAGTGTTATTTTACAAGGGGACGTTAAAATAACTAAACTAAACTTCTAGTTTCTTAGATAAAATATGTATTCTTTCCGGACTACTTTAAAACAAGAATCGGTGTAAATTACTGCAAGGCAAAAAAACAGTGAATTTCAATCACTTTTCTAGAAATTCAATTTAAGTATTTTGCTGAACGGGACGTTGATATAACTAAACTAAACTTAAAACAGTGAACTTGTTAAAAATGACATCAAAATTTATTCTATTCGTGTCTCTCTTAGAGTTCAGAGATCTGTTCGAGTGATTCTCCTCTGTGTTTCAGGTCTACTGATCCTCACGGGCATGGTGATCTACATCTCGACCTTCAAGTCGGAGGTGGGGAACAAACTCCGCCCCAAGTCCTCGTTCCAGGGCCCGATGTTCCGCTACCACTACGGCTACAGCTTCATTCTGGCTGTGTGCGGACTCATGATGTGCGAGCTGGCGGGCGTCTTCACCGTCTTCCTCTTCATCCAGTGGCACAAGGCGGACATCAAGAAGAAGCAGCTGCACCACAGGCACCACCACAAGTACTGCCCCGACCAAGACCAGGTGCAGGGCTGCAGGAGGCACCGCAGGAGGAGTTCCAGGCCGGACAGCGCTGGGGCGCAGGGCGGCGGCGGCAGGAGGCAGACACTGCCCACCTCGGAGTCGATGCGGGACCTCGCCTACTACAACTTCCCGCCCTTCTCTCGGGACACCACCTGCAACACGGTGTCCACCTCTGCGGACATCAACAGGGAGTACTCTAGGGAGTTCTCCTTCGAAATCCTGAGGAGGACGACCCCCGTCTGACTTGTCTAAGAGTAATAATGAAAACACAGACACAAATTTTATTAGGTGCGGTCTGCCGCACAGAACTGTTCAGTGCCATTGAGTGGTGAAACATGTTCCACACACACACACACATTATAATAAGAAGCATTTTGAGATACACACTTTGTTAAAGAAATGAGACATTTTTATACATCGTTAAACTTAATGCGATTAATAAACTTGATAATGAAAACATTTGGAGGCGTGGTAAGATTGAATGACTGGAATTGTTGGAATCGGAAGAGGTTTAGATTTACGAGTTGGATTTTGGAATCAGCTGAATTTCTGGAAGCTTCATAGCAATTGAAGTTGGGTCTAGTTACTAAATGATTGCATGGGATATTTATAAATAATTATAAATTCAAATGAGGTTTTTTAACACATTGACTGCCAACTATAAGATCACTAGTAGATTGAGTTCTTTTTTAGAACCATCTCTGTTATTAAATGACACCTTCTCTACTACAGTTAAAAGATAACAAAGAAAGGGTCATCTAATTAGATAGATGGTGCTGATATTCAGGCGGAGGTAGTGGCAATTAACGAGTTAAATGCTGCAAAATATTTTATTATAAGTAATTTTTTACTGTTTGTTGGATTATTGCTTCATTTTCTTGAGAATGGTACGCCCATGTAAGATACAAGTAGCTACTTAGTAAAAAATAGTCTTGCAACAGACTAAGAATCTTAACAGATTCTCGAGAAGGAAATACGAATGAGAGAATGTTGATTTAAAATACACTCCATCAAGGTTTAAATAATTTCCAGAGCTTAATTTGAACATAGCAAAACATTGAATAAAAATTCGATAAACATTGAATGGTGTTTGTTTCTTGTTCACGTACAATTTATCACCAGATTGCTCGATAATGTTTGGACATTGAATCTGTTGTTTCTGTCGCAACTTCTGATGACGCAGAAACGTCCCAGGCATTTCGGAGACTGAAATGGCTTAGTTCCATAAGCCGTAAAGAATAGGTTACACAAATGGTGAGAATAATATGGAACTGTTATTTTAGTTTTTTTGACTGGTAGAAACTGCCGAGACTTATATACATGCGTACGAGTCTTGAATTTAATTTTTTTTTTTTTTGAAAATGTAACATATTCACGATACTCTAAAGAAGAAGAGGCACAATAGTTCTCGTTTATAAAAATTTAAATAGGTAATAGACATTCGATTACAAAACGATTGCAACATAAGCGAAGAGTTTCCATCGTTTTTTGTATCCATAACTATTGTATTTTTGAATTTAATTGCATCATCCACTGTTCCATGACCATTTCCAAAAATTTAAACAAAGTCATTAAACATCCAGAACCCTGCTTCTTGCAATAATTTATTTCACTTTAATAAAATACTTGTGTGGTTTAAAAACTTTTATTTAATAATGGAGTGAATAAATATATGAAAATCAGAGATGAATTCTCTACTTCTGCTACATCATATTAACATATAATTAGAGTGTCTTTAAGAGCTTTAAAAAAGTTTTGTTAGATATGATCTCGAAGGGTCAATAGTAATATATAATTTCGAAACATTCTCGAACAAATTCGTTAAGAACAAAAATGAATTTAATAATAATTCCAAACATTCGTTAAAAATAAAAATGAATACGAATTGGAAACTCTAGTGAAGCAAAGAATTTAATGAAGGCTTTTCTTGAAAACTTTCAGTTCACTCATGTGTCTGTAAATTTCATTAGGTAAAGAAAAAATTGTTGTGTGTATCCATGCGCATTTCGTTTGGATGAAAATTCTCTTGTACAAATATATTTCTTTGACAATTTAACTTATAAGTTTTGTCCATGCATGATTTAAATGTTACTGTTCTCATAAATTGAGGTTGAGTGGATTGAATCGATAGAGAAAAAGAAGAAAACTCGACCGATAACTTGCTGTTCTGATTCCAACAATTCCGCGTCGTTTCTTTCAGCATTAGAACTTGAATCTTTGCAATTTTTTGCAGAGTAGATCGCGCGATAGAAACATTTTTATACTCTTGTTGAAAATTTAAACTCCCTTTTTCCATAGACATCTCGACGAATGCTGTTTCGTTTCTTTCAGAGCGACTGTTATTTGCATATCAGCATCGTTATATTTATAGTTTTTTGTCATAGTTGCATTGACAGAAATAAGCAATACATTTATCCTCAATTCTTTCTAGGGGAATAGTTTTTTTCTTACTTTAAACTCTTTCAAATGCAGTGGCTAAAAGTTGTTATGCAATAACTAAAAGAAGATCTCATTAGTTGAAATATGTGTCAAAATAAAGTATTTGGCGTTTTAAAAAATACAGAATTTAACATTTTTATTAAATAACATATATGATATAATAGTTTAATTTTTTAAAAAGTAAAGTTTACTGTAAATTAATATATCCAAAAATAGACTACAACATATAATATGGCATCATTATGTTTGACAACACAATAAGATACGAAATTGTGATCATTGGGCAATTTGGTTATTTCTTTACATGTTAACTATGTTGATTTAAATGTATTTTGTCTGAATTAAATCGATTATATCGACGCAGTTCAAAAAGGAAACAACAAGAGAATTTTTAAGATTCAAATATTATATTGTTGCAGTGCAAATTCAGTTATCAATTTAATTTAAAAATCATAAATTCAATTAAAAAAAATTCAACTCATAAATCAAATCTCATAAAACTCAACTCGAGCTAGGAGATATTGAAGTTTCCTTCTAAATAAATCACTTTTCAGAAATAATTCAAGAAAAAAATATATCCTTAAGAATATCAAGTTGTTACTTTTTGAACTGAACCGTCGAAGTCATGTTGAGTGTATTTGTCTTGTAAATGCTAAATCATAAAATGCAATCTAGACTGTGACTTTAAGAATAATATACTTTTATAATGAACTTTTCTCAATTGTTTAAAGAAAAGTTATTACCATGGTTAGAAGTAAAAGTTTATTGATTCTTGTTCATGCTAAGTGTTCGGGTATTTTCTGTGAAATATACCTCTACAGAAATAATTACCGTTTTTCATACTAAGAAATTCATATTTTAAATATATATTTATAGAAAGTATCGAAATAATTGTTCGAATATATAATTATATTTCAAAATATTGCTTTAATTGATTTTTCTTAGCATTTCCACAATCCAGGTAGCACAGCTTGTTCCACAATATTGTATGATATTATTCAATATTCCACAATAATATACAACACTGTGAATGTTGAACAATGTAATAACAATATTGTACAGTATTTGTGTGCTACTAGGGGATATAGGGTAATGAAGGATTAATCATAATAGAAATGATTTATCATTTTTCCCACTTATAATAGTTTAAGAAAGAAGGTTTCACAAGGAAATAATATTTCCCAGAATTTGAGGTATCATTTTATAATTAATAAAATATTATTAAAAATAACTATTCGGCATATTTCATTAAATTCAACCAAAGCTTCATTTTTTTCATAAATATTATTTAGACAATAGATACCGGTTGCCTTTGTATAAATATTGCAATACTAAATTTTAATATATAGTTTTTATTAAAACGTCAGATCATTTGTGAGTAATTAATATTATTTGCTACTGAATCTTTAAAAAAATTAAATTGTTATAAAAGTATTGAATTTTCTAATATCCTTAATATAAAAGATTCTGTCTACAAATGAAATATAAAACAGAAAAATGAAATTAAAACACAATAAATATTTGGATAAACAGAACATTCTAACTACAGTTTACTATTTTTCCGCCTCTGGAATCTCAATTTCGTAGATCAGTTCAGCATTCCTAATTGATAAATTTTTTTCGCTAACAATTTGAGTGCCAAATATTCTTTCGAAAGTTGTAAATACTTTATGTAAATAAGAGATATTCAAAAAAAGGGTTCCGTTTCGCTTTCCGGCAAGGCGAATTCTTGTTTAACACTTTTAAGAGAACTGAAAACTACTCACGGAAAATATTAGCAAACGTGCGCTCTGCATTCTGATTTCGTTAACATTCACAGTTCTTTGTTCTTTCTGTATCTGAATATATTCTTTTAAAACATTTAAAGAAAAAAAGAACATCCTTATATATTTTTTTTTATCAGAAGGCAAAACGTATTCTTATTCGTGTAGCGTATTCTTATTCTTCTTATTAATTTTGTTCTTTATTTTTCATTAAATTTCTTTCTCTGAAAAAAATTAATTAGCTTTAAAATTTAAATTAAATAAAAATGTTCGACATAATTGCAAATATTTCAAGAAAAATGTATTTTGTTAAAAATAATCTCATAAAAAATTCGTTTTTATGCTTCATATAAAAATCTAGAATATGGTTTGCTCCTTTTTATTTACATTATTTACTATTAAAATGCAACTTTTTTAATTCTTTTTTTTTAAACCATAGAACAGAATTTGACGTTTGTTTTTTAAAAAATGGCATTAACGTCTAATTTACCAGACAAGTTCGTTAAAAAAACTACGTATTATTAAAATTCCATTTTAATTATAACTACGTGTTTTTCTGTTCCTAATTTAAAAAATTCGTCATCCATTCTTTATATGAGTTTAAAAAATTTAACATTTTTTACTAGTAGAAAGTATTGCAACATATCTCCACGATGTTATTCGATATTCTGAATGTTGTAAAATATCGGGAAGATATCGTTGCAATACTAATATTATTAGGCTTTTAAGATGGTATTTTTAAAATTCCAGTTCAAATCAGAATGCAATGCGTATGCGTGCCTCCTAGAATGAAGAGTGAAGTTTGTTCAGAAATTTTTACACTTCGTATAATAACTGTATTTAGTAGCGGTTAGATAGGTTAAAAATTACTAGTTTAACAAAGTTTAACAGTGCTTGTTAACAGCTTCCTTGAATATTAATAGTTAATCAAATTTAGGCTTATAGCATTTATAACATTCGAGATCTTATATTGACTTTTTTTATATATCTGCCAGTAGATTCTGTTCATCTGCAATCATTGTCAGTTTTCTTCCCGACTTGTTTCGTTATCTGGTGCTGTGGTATCAATCAAAACATGTTTTAGAATAAATTTTGACAAATGTATTATGCTTGTTCTTTTCCTTGTTTTTTTATAAAGCAAAGGAAGCAGAGTGCGTGAATTAAGAACATGAGGTCTGGAACATTTTTCACTGCAAGTTACTAAACCTTCAATATCCAAAAAAACATTTTACAATTTGTACAAATATTACATTACAAGGTTAATAATTATGTTACGAATCAGTAAATTATAATTATTTTGTCTCCTTGACACGGTTTTCAATACCTTGGCGAAAAAGTTGGGGATATCTTTGGTGACTGATGGTAAGTTTGGCGAAATTTCAGACGATGTCTCTCTCCAAACTTTGAGCCAGAAATCTCTCCAAGGAGTCAAAAAACTTTTAATATACAAAAAACGTAATATTAATAACGTGTTATGGTTTTTAAATTACAAAATTACAGATTTGCTTCGGTTTTTTTTATTAATAAGTATAAAATACAAAAATTATTTTGTCTCCTTGACAAGATTTTCAATACCTTGGCGACAAAGCTGGTGATATCTTTGTTGATTGATGGCAAGTTTGGCGATATGACGGCTCGAAATTTCATACGATGTCTCTCATCAAACTTTCAGCCAGAAATCTTTCCAAGGAGTCAAAAAAACTTTTAATTTACAAAATTCCTAATATTAATTCCGTGTTATAGATTTTAAATTCCTAAGTTTGCTTTTTTTTATCAATAAGTATAAAATGCTAATGATTACAAAAATTTATAAAAATATTTGGCATAAAAGTTTTTAAAGAAATCTCATATATACCGAGTTGTTTGGAATAGTTAGATAAGTCTCCCTGATTTATAAGTGACTTGAAGAAAATGTTCCATTCCTCTATTGCAATTTCAGCAATGGTTTAGGAATTTTGTGCCAAGTTCTCTAAGAATATGAAAATTAATTGGATGAGCTATCTGGTCATTGTAATACCACATGTTCTAGATACATTTACAGACAAAAGTTTACGAAAGAGAGACCTGAATATCTCACTCAATACACCCCTTGTTAATGAATACGATAGAAAACTTCAAAAAGGGTTCTTGTTATGGCTTTATATATCTATATATTTTAAATGAGAAATTAGTAATAAATCATTATTTCTTAGCAATTTTATTATAATTTGAAGAATTTCAAAATTAAATTATATTTTATAATACATTATTATTTCTTAGCAATTTTATTGTAATTTGAAGAATTTCAAAATTAAATAATATTTCATTATACATTATTTCTTAGCAATTTTATTACAATTTGAAGAATTTCAAAATTGAATAATATTTCATTTTATAGACGTACTGCTTTTTGTGATTAATTGTGTCAAAGTCATGTATTTTAACGCATTTGCTAATATAAAAATATGATCTTTTTAAAATTTAATTATGATAAAAATATTGATGAAACAGTAGTATAAAAAAATTTAGTTACGAAATTCAGTTGATACAAATAGCTCGAAAATGGTTTTGATTCGGATATTCAGTATAGATTACGGGTCATATTTACTATCACAGTTCCAAACAAAGCATAAAAAACGGTAATCAAATAAGAAACTCATACTTTGGGCTCCAAAAAATAATAATGTTTGATTTTTTAAAAAAATAATAAGAATATAAATATAAACACCACAACAAAAAATCAATACAAATAGTTTGAATGAGCATTAAGTTACAATTTAATGCAATATTTTAAATTGGAAGACAGGTGATATTTTACAAACTATTACTAACCCTTAATAGTTTTTCTGAATACACCTATCCCCCGATTTACACTGAAGATAGGTTCCTTAGAAAACCGTGTAAATCGAAATCGTTGATTCTTATACGTAAAACCATGTAAATCGAAAACAAACTAAAATGTGCATAATTCAGTCATTTATTTCAACGCAAAATAAAACTAAATATATCTTAAAAACATAAAAATAACTGTATATTTATAAAATAACAAAAATATAAAGTATATTTATGTAATTCATTTTACATATAGAAACAAGAAATATAAATTAAAAAATTTAATCAGAAATTTAGTTACTGTTATCACTTTCGTAGACTCTCAATCTTTTATTCCTGATTGGTATGATATCACTTTCATCACTCGATAGTGGTTGATGCGATTCAAGTTCGATGCTAGATGAATTAGATGCTAGATGAATTCCGGGTCGGTGCAAATTTAAAAACCGTGTAAAAGTGAAATCGTGTAAACCGAGTGCCGTGTAAATCGGGGGATAGGTGTACTGTGGACTCTCACGCAACTCTTGGAATACACTCCAAATAATACAAAATCCGAGTTATATGAGTTAGTTATATTTGAACAGATGTGTAGAAATTTAGATTGACTTTCATATAACTCGGGGATACGTTAGAGATAATAAGAAATGACAGAATGCCATCTAATAATAAATGTGAATTCAAACATACTTATCTCATCATAAAATATGTTCTGCTTAGTAAATTCGAATATTCGGACACATTATGTTCAAATTCAGACTGATTCTGTCCAAATAATAAGAAATCACGTTTTATGATATTGGTATATTCGAGAGAATAAATCTAAATTCTAGCAGACTCTCATACAGCACATGAAATGTATTTCACATAATCAGGTTATATAAGATAAACTTATATAAATATTAGCTATTTCAGAATGGCTCTCATACAGCGCAGGTTATGTTTTCCAGATATATGAGATATTCATGCAAAAAATGTAAATTTTTCTCTGACTCTCATAGAGCACATAAAATGCGTTTAACGTAATACAGTCTATTCTACTATTCAGACTGATTTTCATACAATGCATATAATACTTTTCAGATAATAAGAAATTACGTTCTATGACGGATATTTAAACGAATGTAAATTTGAACTGAATATCATCAATACATGGAGCCCATTTCACATAATTATTTGAGATAAACATATTCGTGCAAATACATGCAAATTTAAGTACGTCTGTGATTTTAAACTTGTACAAAATACTGGAGAGAGTTTCTTTTCTGTACTATCACTTTCGTTGATTTTATACATAAAATACATAAAGATGCATTTCTAGATTTTATTAAAAAAATCTATGAAGATATAACATTTATCTTATGCCTAACGTGGAACTATTTAAAAAATTATGTGAGAAATAATCACAATACTTTTTGTCTGTATATATATAAGACTCCACTGAACTATTTAATTTTGGGTGTGGAATTCGAGTCTATAAATGATAGACGGACGTAGAACCTCTTATATAAAATAAAAAACAGGACGAAAATGTGAAATTTAAAGTAAATTGGAGAGGTATATGGAGAAAACATTTCATTTTTCAATTAGAGCATAAATATTAATTATGTATCAGTGCATTATATATATAAATAGATCGCCACTTTTTGACTAGGATATTGTTTTCTCACCTACAAACAAAGAAAAAATGACGAAATCGGATGCATAAAATCTTTTTTTGTGCGTTCCACCATAACAAGAACCCCTTTTATATTCTTAGAAGAGATCCTATTCAATGACACACCTGTTTGTTTCTTTAAAAAATGAAAGGGAATAAAAAAAACACATCCTGGCTCAGTGAATTTCACAGGTTTTTTCTTTTTTGTTTCCGTCACCGCGGAGACGAAGCCCTCTCTCTGTTCCTCGGCCGTTGCTCCTTGTTTCTTCAAGCAGTGATGCAGTTTTTATGTACTTACGATAGATTTAAAGAGATTTTTTGAGCAAATTTATACTTTGAAAATGTTGAGAGAAATATGGATATGAAATAAAGTATTGTGGAAAGTTTGAGTGTCCGTAGCATTTCTTTCGTTTTCACACACATTCACATTTGCAACTAAAAAAATAGAACAATGATTTATACAACAGTGATAAAAAATATAATAGCGATTCATACA
>JAPMOQ010020022.1:0-41131 GCA_026543055.1 Argiope trifasciata | reverse complement strand
AGACATTTTTCCATGCATTACATTAATAAAAGATATAAAGAAGACAATGAGTCATTAAAATTTCTGTAAAAAAAGTATCCAATGAAATAGTTTGAAAAAATATCTTTATTTCATAGAAATTGATAAAATATTACATTGTGAATTTAACAATTTCTTGTACAACGTTTAATAAAAAATGAGTATTTTGATCCGAAGATTCATCCATATCTATTCTTTTTTTAATTTTCTTACTTATATGACAAATTTGTGTGTGCGTGCGCGCTGGTGTGTTGGCTCTCTATAAGTCAGACCGTGTGACCTACAACTAAAAAATTTGGTACATATATATCCTGTATATCAAAAATGTGCATTTCAGAAGGATTTTTAAATTTTTAAAATTAAAATGTTATAATTAAGCAAAATTTTGTAATTTTTTTTTCTTGGTAACTTCCGAAATTATTATTGCACGAAACTGATTTTGGAATCAAATTAAAGATAAAAAATATATTTAAGTTAAAACATAGGAATCGTAAAAAATAACAAGTTTCTTTTTTTAAAATATTTTTCTTGAAAATTCATTAAACATAATTTATAACAATTTATTTCTCACAAAATTACAAATTTTGACTTGCACGAGTTTGTAAGGCGTATATAGTAAAAAAGAAGTTTTAACAAGGTATTGACGTATTGAAAATAAAAACAAATTATAAACTGCTAGAGCAAATTTTAACGCTTGAAAGTGTAATTTTCAACACGTTCTGTATGAAGTGGAATAACTATGAAATATATTCAAAAACTAAATGCCGAAGAATGTTTTCTGTGACCCTTTATAATATCTATACTATTAATCAACAGGTTTATTTAATGCAAATATAGTTTAATGTTATACCTGGTACCTACTTTAAACATGGCTCAACAGCTAATTTGTAAATCTTTAGTAATTATGAAATGGTCTAAATGTGAAGTAAATTATATTTTATGAATGTCTAAATGTGTTCTGGTGAATTGGGATTTAAATTTTTACATATATTCTCTGCCCGTGTGAATTATGTTTAGCGAAATATTTTTGAGTTATTAATTTTTGAAATAACAAATTCCAATCTTTTGCAGTTAAAACTGAGTTATGGAAATTTGAATGTTACTATTATATGAAAGAACGATTTTAAATGTTTTCATTGGCTGTCTCATTGAAATTAAGTTAATCAACGTTTGGATTTTTTCCAAGACTGATAGTCTAAAATAATGAAATTATTGATTTTCCCAAAATAATGATATTCGGAAGCTCGGTCAAGCTTGATTTCAGAAGATTTAAACTTTAATTTGTCTTCATAATTTTACTGAATTTATAGGTTCGAAAGATTTTGTAAATTCTAGAATTCATAATTGTTTTCAGAAGGACATTTATTGATTGAAATAAAATATTATTTATCCCATTTAAATCTTTTTGATGGTAAAATTGAATTTTATGGAGAATTAAAGCATAATTATTGAATAATTCTTGTAAATATTACATAAGTTATAAAAAAATATTGTGATATGCATAAAATCACAATACCGAGGGATTCAATTTTCTGCATTTATATTTTTAAAAATGTTTGGTTTCAACAAAAAAGTTTTTAATTATTAAAGTTTTATCTCTTCCATTTCATATTCAAATTTAAATCCTGTGAGAGCAGACAGAAGATTAGATAGTAAATAGTACTGAATATTGTAGAGACTTCTAGAACAACATGAATTATGTGTCAAAATTTGAAACTTATTTTGCTGAAGCTTTTAAGACAGCAAGATAAATATTTCATTGGGAATCTTAGAGAGCATTACTCCTAGTTAATCATCTGGTCGCCCAAAGCGTGTAGCGAATAATAAGTGCTGAGACAAAAGAAACATTTTGAAGGAATAATGACTTACTGTCAGAAAAAAGCTGTTTACATAAAAAATTTCAAGGGAAAATAATTCACCATTATTAAATAAATAATATTATCTGGTGTTTATTTTTCACTATTTCGAAGAAATATCTAAAATCACGTCATATATTTATTGACAAAAAATTGGTTTACAATTTAGTGTTTTTAGCATGTTTTATTGTTAAAAACTTAACAAAACGAATTCTATATATATATATAGCAGATATATTTTTCATTTGAAGTTAGTCTATTATACGTTATCAAGAAATGAGCCAAAAATTTTATTTTGAATAGTATTCAGATTCCTTTATTAAAATTTCATCTTGAAAATCTGTTGGGCCTAATGAGTACCCATTATTTACAATAGCGTAATTGATATTTAGAAATGAACTTTAACATTTTACGGAAACTTAATAGAAAATTAGAATGGGGCACATTTGGATCATTTTTAGATATTAAGAATATATATATTATTATAATAATGTAAAGACTTAAAATTGTTGAACATATGGCAGGTTCGAAGATATTGAACTATATCATATGCATTTCTTGCGAAAGGTTTTATTTTCTCGTATAAAAAATATATGAAGAGAAATTCTTCTTCGAAAAAGTGAACTCGAGAGTTTGACGATTCTCTTTCACATCTCTTTGAATTTGAATTTCGGACCTCCTTGAATTTGAAAAAAGCATTTTGTGTGATAATAAAGTCTGTCTTTGAAACAGATAACTAAAAAATGCTTGAAATGAGACAGACGAAATTTGATATAGATTTTGTAATCAAATTTGTTGATTTTTAAAATCAAAATTTAAACGAGATATATTGAGACGTCTGTCTACTCGAATGCAAGAGAACGCGATAAAGACAAAGTTTAAAGGTCTAGACAGATAGAAAAAAAATATTCGGTACAAATTTTAACATTTAAAATTTAGACCTGTATTAAATTAGCTCAACTTGTGAACTCAAAAATGCATTAATGTAAATAAATGAAATGTGATATTTGATCTCATGCTTCAATTCATGGCTTCGATCGCCGCGGTGGCCTGGTGATAAGGTCCTGGCTTTGGAACCGGAGGGTTTCAGGTTCGAGACTCGATTCCACCAAAGAACTGACGTGTGAGGAGATCTCTTGCACGTTAAATCTGTCAGGCTAAACGTCCTCCCGCTGGTGTGGTGTGGTGTGGCGTGTCGTGATATGGAAAGGGGGTGCCAGTTCAGGTGTCGTTCTCGTCATCTGACCGTGGTTCAAAATGAAGAGGTCCGTCCCAAAATAACCCTCGTGTTGCTTTGAAACGGGACGTTAATATAACTAAATTATGGTTTCGATCAAGAGGGAAATATGTATCCAAAGTATCTTCCAATTTTTTCTTTATATACTTTAACTGCATATTAGTGGTTCTTTGATAAAAATTACACTATAAATTAAATCGAATTTGGTATTTTCATTCAAATGTAAAGGTTTTGTTTTTCAATTATTTGAAATCAATACACAAGTAGCTGTTTTCTTTACCACTAGCCGTCTTTTGATACCAGTTTGTTCGCCTAGATTACTGATTTTTAAGCAGTTATACCAGGAATATTGAATGTTTTTTAAATTATTTGATATGATGTAAAATGAGATATTTTGAAATCAAATGTTACAATTTACTATGAATGCCACTTATGCAAACGTTTATATACTAGGGAATAAGTTAATTCCGAAACACTAACTTTTTGAACATTGATTTTGAAATCTGACTTCAGAGTTACTGTCCAAAGAAACTAGCTATTTTTTTAATGTTTGAATTTCGTAAGCACGCCGTTGAATGTTTTGATGAAAGAATCATCAAAAAATTATTCCCATCTTCACCTCTTTGTAGTTTTGTTCAAATAGCACAAGAATTGAATTGGATTTTATATTTTGATTGAAGTATCATTAGATTGTAAGGTGAATTTAAAACTCTTGTTAGAAATAGAGAAAAAAAGTATAGATATGAAATTTATGTAATTGAAAAATTTATTTTTTGAGTTTTAAGGTAATGTAAAAGTTTTTTTTGTCTAATAATAAATACGATCACTAATTTCCATAGATAAGGTATAGCGGTTACCAATTTGGCTTAGATTTGGCATCCCTTTGAGTATGCATTTTTCTTTTTGCATTTGGAACATAAGTTTTTGCACATTTTAAAGCAATAGATTTTATACAAAAATTTATTCCATATTTTCATAATATTGAGATTACTTAGATTATTACAAAAAATTAAACATAAATTCAAAAAATGCATTACGTTCTGATACATTAAATGTAATTACGGAAGGGGTTCGTAATCTGTTGAAACGGAAGAACCAAAAACAACCATTTATAATTACAGTTATTAAAGAGACACCATAAATGTTCGATTTAATGTTATGGTATTTGTTTATATGTAATTGATTTTGATTTAAACTAAACGGCTTTAAGCACGGAATAATCTTTATTCGGATAAAAACACTAAGTTGTTAGTTTCATCAATGAGAGCAGTGTCTTTGCATACCTTTTGAGTTTGATTAAATCTCACTTATAGCTTGCTTTATGTTTCAAGCACGACTCTAAATTTTTATTTGTTAGTTGACTTCTAAATTTACTTTTTACTATATTCGTGTAAGGGAACGCTTTCTCACACGAAAATGTCAACTCGAAGATGGTCAGCACTTAATATGCCAAATTCTTCATCTCACTGTAGCATTCTAGAAGAGTTTATGCGTTGAATATGAGAGTCTCAACCGTTTATAGCAGTTCGTTTGTGCTGCGCAATGATTTCTAGACATCTTTTTCAATTTGCTCTTGAGTTCTGTGAATTACTACTTTGGTTTTCAAATCTTGCAATTGCATTTGAAGCGATCCAGCATCCATTCCAAATGGCTCAATGTTGATTTCATGTGTATTTGTTGAGAGGATTTTCAATGAATGCAAGTGCTTTTGTTTCAATTGAAATGCTCGAATCTCTCAGATAATCGATCCTTCTTGTTTTTTAAAGTTATACTGAAGCTGTTGAGTGATTAGGTTCTTAAAAAAATTTTATTTTTGAAGGGTTTGGTAACAAATTAATTTTTCATATGGAACTGAACCGCCGCAACTATACATCAAACGAGCCGCAGGTTGCCGATCTCTGACCTTGAAGATTAAATTTGTTTTCGCGCTGATTTAAACTTTTTGTTTGAGGCCTTATTTTAATTTCTTTTGCATCTTTCGCCTGCTTGAATAGAGATTTCGGTAACACGATGAACTTTCACCAAAGTATTTTCAATGATATTATGCATTTCCATTAAATAAGGATGCATTGAGCAAGTGAAGCTGTAAAAATGATCATCGAAGCAGTCTGTAACATCATTATATAGACTTATTTACTTCATTTACATTTTATTATTGCCATTCGACTGTAAAAACGATCTTTGTGATATTGTTATATTGGTAGCTGTTTTATGATATTGTATATAAACGACTCTCATGTATATATCGGATTTTGAAAATTAAAATCTGAGCACTCGTGGCATTCAGAGACTTACCCAAGGTCCACAATTTTATGAACAGAAGGCTATATTTGATAGTAAACAAGAACGGGTTTCAGAGATCAGTCCTGAGCACTAAATTTCTTCTTTAATAACTTCCTTCATTTGGATGTTTTTTTAATATTTTGTAACACTTTACATAACCATGTTTTACTACGGCGGATATTTTATTATCACTCTGTTTCATCAACGTGGAGAAAACTGAACAGCTCTACGTCTTTTTATGCAGTACTTCAGAATTTGTTCAGTTTTTACGGCTGGTGATTTGCTTAATTATGTGGAATAAAAAAAAATCAGATAAAGACAACAACTAGCATTGGAATACCATTCAAAAACAAGTTTCAGTAAAAAAATCTAAATAATTACAAATAAAGGTAAATAATATAAATGAAAAAAACAAATGAGCTTTAAGTTTTATTAGGTCACCTTATAAATATAATTTAAAAAAAAAAACAAAAGCAAACTCTGATTTCTTACCCGTTTGCATTCAAATATGAGAATGGAATTACTAAACCAAAGCTGAAAATTATATGAATGAAATCTAACGTGCAAATTCCTTATTGTAATTGAAAGATATGTATAAATTTTTACAATTTTTAAATTATTATATACTATTTAATTTTATTGCTATTCTAAATAAATGAAAACTATATGAACAGCTTTTAATAAATACGCACATTCTTAATTAATGCTAACGGTTTTTTTTGTAATTATTTGTATTTATACAGTCAGGAGGAAAAAAAGCCAAAGTTATCTCGACTAAGTCAAATGTTAAATGGGACATTAAATGACGTGGCTACAACGCAACCTCACATAGGAAGCACCCCACAAAAATTCCAATGCCTTCGAGGATAGCAGGTCAGATTTTTCGAGTAGCTACTAGAGTAGCTAATGCATGTCAATATACACTGAAGTGACAAAAGTTATGGGATGACTGTTAATATCGTGTCGATCCTCCTTTACCCGGCGAAGTGCAACAACTCGACGTGTCATGGAGCCCACAAGTCGTTGGAAGTCCTCTTCAGGAATATTGAGCCATGCTGTCTGTATACACGTTCATAATTGTGAATGTGTGGATGGTGCAGGAGTTTGGGCACGAACGGACCTTTCGATGATGTCCCATAAATGCTCGATGGGATTCATATCGGGCGATCTAGGTGGCCAGATCATGCGCTGGAATTGTCCGGAATGTTCTTCAAACCAATCGCGAACAGTTCTGGCCCGGTGACATGGCGCATTGTCATCCATAAAAGTCCCATCGTTGTGTGGGTACGTGAAGTCCATGAATGGCTGCAAGTGATCTGAAAGCAGCTGAACATAACCATTTCCAGTCAATGATTGATTCAGTTGCACCAGAGGACCGAGTCCATGCTATGTAAAAACAGTTTGACCATTTGGGTGCATGGCTTCGTGGGGTCTGCGCCACACTCGAACTCCACCATTAGCTCGTAACAACTGAAATCGTGACTCATCTGACCACGCCACGGTTATCCACGGGTCTAGGGACCAGTCGATATGTTTACGAGCCTTGGAGAGTCGCTGCAGGCGATGTCGTGCTGTCAGTAAAGGCACTGGAGTCGGTCTTCTGCTGTCATTGCCCAAGGAAGACAAATTTAGCCGCACAGTCCTATCGGACACGTCCATCGTACGTCCCACATTGATTCCTGCAGTTATTTGACGAAGTGTTGCGTGTCTATTAACATTGACCATTCTACACAGACGTCGGCGGTCTCGATCGTTAAGTGCAGGTGGTCACCCATTGCGTTGTCCATGATGGGATGTGATGCCTGAAATTTCATACTCTCGGCACACTCTTGATACTGTGGATCTCGGAATGTTGAATTCACTAACGATATACGCAATGGAATGACCCATGCGTCTAGCTCCAACTAACATTCCACGTTCAAAGTCTGTTAATTCTCGTCGTGCCACCATAAATCACGAAAAACCTGTTCACATGAATAACTTGAACACAAATGAAAGCTCTGGAAAATGAACTGCGCATTTATACTTTTTCGCTGCAATACTGCCGCCATCTGTATATTTGCATATTGCTATCCCATGACTTTTGTCACTTCAGTGTAAAACACACGCTTTTCTAGAAAGACTAAGTCAAACATAACAATAGAAACAATAACAAACTAAACATACAACAGTTATAGTATTGTAATTTTCATTATATAATTGTAATTGTTATACATTATTCAAAAGAGTTAAACAAAACAAAATAATGCAACAAAGTCATTTAATTTCAGTTGATAAAATTTGAACAACAATATCTATACATGATTTTTTTACAATAGAATGCCGAATAAGATTTTTCAGATTTTGTTATTGACTGTCGGAAGATCAAATTATCCCGTTTAGAGCCATCTTTTGTTAATATATGGTCTTTAGCTTCTGAAATTCCACTATGATAAAGCAGCTCCTTTCTAAAGAACCTATGTTGGTGAGTTCTAAAAATATCATGATTAATATAAATTCATTTTAAAAAATGCGAATTAATTTAACTTCAGAGAAGAATTTTTTTAGCACCTTTTATTCAAATTTTTCAAACGGATATGCTGTAGATCCATAATCTTTTTTATACGATTCTGCTCTTAACGTTACTTTAGATTTTATATAGTATTTTCTATTATTCTCGAACGCATTTATGGCTGGGCAATCAGTTCTTTCATTTCCATAACCATTATGCGCTTTTGCTCAAACCACGTTTATACCTGAATCAGAATCTACATTTTTATCAGTCATATCCAATGTAATTACTCTTTCAACTCTTGTAACATTAACATAGAATTAAAATCAGTATAAAATATACCTTTGCTAATTTTTTTTGTTATAGTAAAATTCATTGCTAAAGATATTGGTTCAACTTCAACCTTCAAGACAGTTACCCAGCAATCAGCTAAATATATCATATTTTAGTATCATTGAAATACCAAGTCCAAACTCCTATCTTTCATCTTTGCGCCATCAATATTAATACGGCATTCTGTTTCCATGGCAGTGTTAAAATATTTACATGAAATTGAATGACCATTTCAAAGAATAATATCTTTTTCATAATCAAAATTTATATTTGAATTTTTTTCCTGAACAAAACTTGATGTCTATCATCTGCTATTGAATTGAATTTCTCTCTGTCCAAATCGATTTGAAGGAGGGGTTAGCGAGTTAAAAGTTGAATTGACTTCGTTAAAACTTCTCTACAGGATTTAGTAACATTCAGCAATTAAGTAAATGGACTTGAAGTTTATTTTACTTGTCTCGTAACGAAAAGTCGCATTTATTCGATGATTTCCCCAATTTTCATTGCAGATAATTGAGACAAGGCATAAAAGACAAATTCATATTAAAAAATCCCAAATATTTGAGTCTTTTAAGTAACCCATTTTTGTATCATATAACTTTATTCCTGATAAAAGAGAAATACTCCTGTGGAACATAATCTAATGAAATTTATTTAATCTAAATTTCAAATGAATGGCCCTTTCCCATTTTCTATAAAATTGATACGCTGTTTGGAATGAAATGAGAAGATGCAGTCGATTTCATCATTGTAATTGCGTCATCTGTAAATGCTTGTATTTTATATTCTGTATTTTCCTTAAATTGATTTAATTCATGACAATTATCCGAAGTTCCTACCCAAAATAAATCTTGAATTCCCCGAATAAAGTTTCAAACTCATTATTTGGTAAACAGTACTGTATGATCTTCTAAAAAATACTATTTATCCATTAATCTAATTTTTTGTTTAATACTTCATAAGAATACTCTTGCGTCTTGCTAACGAATTCATTCTCGGTAACCATGGTGATTATGCACTTTATTAGTTTATCCTCTTTTGCTTTGGATTCAAAGTTTACTACAGATTCAAGTATTTTCCCATCAGGTGATTCCCATGTCTTTTTTATTCATTTTGTTTTTGTTCAATATATTAATTAATTTCTAGGAAGTCTGTAAACCTCTACTTCCTCAGAATATTCTCCAAACAGGAAGAAGACGAGTAGTTACTTGGATCTTTATTTTTCTTGGGTAATAAGATTCAGCAACTTTCAATAATAATTCAGCAACTTTCCTGTCCGAAGAAAGTATCCAATTGTTTAACACTGATTCCTTAATTGAGTAAGCTAACAGTCCATTTCACTTCCTACATAATAAATTGGGGATCTGCATCCTCTAATAAAGGAATATTCAATCATCTCAGGATTTTAGATATTGATTATGAATTATATAGCTTCTAATTTCTTTAATCTTTTCTATCTATTGTCGTCATCTTTCTTTTTTTTCCTATTTTGTAGCCAAACTTTGTATGTTTAATCTTTTTTAACAATATCTGCGATATTTTAAAAGGGATTTTTTTTCTGTGTTATTTTTTAAGGTGATCGTTTTGCTCCTTTGCTTTATCATTTTTTATATTTTGCTGATTCTCGTTTTGCTATGTTTCTTTCCATTCTTTTATTATAGAATCACTTGCTTGTCAATAACGTTTTCGCAAATTTCTTCTTTATAAACACAACAGCCCCTTGAAGACCTGATCACCTCAAACACGCTCACTTTCCAGAGCTTTCTAAACCCTGTCAGCCATATCCCGTTTGCTAGCCTCAGGTCTCTTTTTTCACCATCCAGCCATCTATCTAATAGAAGTTCTTTTTCTGGTTCGGGATCCCATAGAAATTTTAAATGTATTTTTTGAAGGCATTGGTTTTCAGGGATTCTCCAGATGTGGCCGAGTCATTTGAGCCCTATTGCCCCGGATAACCAGAGTTGTCTTTGTTTGCCTCTAGAGTTTGTGTAAATCAAAACTGAATCTAATTCACGAATGTTCTGTCTCTACTACTGGATCAAACATAATTCTAATGATCTTTCTCCCGAACATGTCAGGTTTAGATAGTTTCACTTTCTGATTGGCAAAAACAGTGGTAGTGCGTTTTTATCGGAACAGAACCTGAAATTATATAGTCAAAAAAATCCTTTTCTCAATGCGATTCATTTCTAAGGAATCACTTCTGATAAAAAGCTGACGTTTCAATCCTAACTCTTTACGATAAAAAATGTGAGTGGCCTTTAAGCCTCCTGAAAGTTCTTTTCTAATACATCTTGCGGAGCTGACATAACTTCATTGCTGAGGATTTATAGAGCTACTATCCTTTTGAAAATAGATTATGGGCGCACTATCTTATGACTCATCCAGGAAAAGCATACTCAAAGGAAAGAATTGACCCTGTCCACAATGCAGCTGTTGAAATATGTTCTGGAGCTGTCTTCATCTCTCCAGTTAAAAGTTTTTATGTTGAGTGTTATGAATGAAATTTGCACCTTAGAAGACAAATACTTGCTCTACATTATTTTAGAACTCTACCTCATCCTAGCCATCCATATTGCGGTTTTAAACTTCTATCTTTCCTGCTTCGTTTGCAAGAAGCTAAATAGAATTTTGAACCTATATATTCCCCAGAACCACTTTTATATCAGAACTAAATATGGAACATCTAGAATGAACCCCACTGCCATTTAAGGTGTCCGAACACGTTCGGGGCACTTTTTTAGAAACGCATGGTGTAGACATGCTTTAACCATATTTGTGCGTTTAAAAGTATTCAAAAGTAGTTGTGGCTTGTTAATATTTGAAATAAACATTAAACAAAAATGGGTATTTAATAGCATAAATTTAAACAAATTCTTATAAAACTTCACATTGGTTGCACCAAAAACTGATATACTCGTCCTAACAAAATTTGTCAAAATAAACTAAATAGTTTTCTCTAGGGAATGAAGTACAATCATATGGCTCTAATCTATATCTATACTTATAATAAAGCTCAATGTGTGTGTGTGTTTGTGTGTGTTGGCGCTCTACAGGTCAGACCGTTGGACCTACAGCTACCAAATTTGGTACATGTATACCTTGGAGGTCGGGAATGTGCACCTCGGAGCCCCTTTTTCGAATTTTTAATTAGAATTTAAATTAATTAAAATTTAAGCGAAATTTCGACGTTTTTCCGCTATAACTTCCGAAAATATTATCGCACAAACATGATTTTCATATCAATTTAAAGATTAAAAAATTAGCTCTCTAACGGTATCAGTTTTTTAAATTTATAACGTAAGTTTCTATTTTTAACGAATTTAAAAAAAAATATTTTAACTATGTTTTTATTATGTGACTGGATAAAATAAAAGAATGCCGGAAGTTCGAATAAAAAAAACCTATCATCGCAAAATAAATCTAAAGAAATGTATCTTTTACCACGTGACTGGATAAAATGAAAGAAACATAAAATGTGATATTTTCTTTAAAAAAATGCAAGGCAAAGGATTCTACGATCATTTGCAATATCTATATTATTAATTCAATAACTCTTCTTTATTTACGATAAACCTGATAGAATTTATGTGGCATTATATGTGGCTTGCAATTATGCATTGATGAATTAGTGAGTTTTAGATTTCTTCATACTTTGCACTGTTAGCCATATTTTACAAAATATTTTAATTAATATTTTAAATAAAAGTTGCTACATCAAGCAGTCTTCTAAATCAATCATTAAAACTGATTTATAAAATTAAAGAATATTATTAGGAAAACGTTTTTTTTAGAACTTTCCGTCCATCATCTTAAAGAAAATATTAATTTCAGACCAATCAATGCCTAGAATTACTTCAAGGTTAATAAATATATGTGATTTAATTGAAAATTTAAAAAAAATGCATAACTCATGGCGAACCAGCTGGTCGCCAAAGGCGGCTAGTAATAAATAAAACCAGTCGAAGATGGGTTGGCCAATCTTCGACTAACGGCCAGACGAGAATTTATCTTGAATTTTTAAATAAATTTATGACATTATTCAAACAATAGGCTGTAAATTGAAAACTATTCAATCGATCTAAATTCTTTTAGTTCATTCTCTAGAAAAATATAAGAAAACCGAGCCCATCAAATTTCATAGTAATATAATTATATTTTTAGTTGTTTGATTTGAAGTGAGCAATAATTGAGTAAAAATCAGTTTTGGGAAAAATGCATTTAAAGTATACAGTAACTCGTTTTAATAGTAAATTATGGGAGTACATACTTAAAATTCACCACTCGTATAGGTTATACCTTCTTTCTTCTTATCTTTTAAACGATTTAAAAAATATTTATTTTATTTTCAGACACTTTTTTCATTTGGCAATGAATGCTGCTTACTTTCATTTGTTCCGTCTCTGTCGTGCTCAGCAAATGCTTTCACTGAATTTGCACTAAGATACACTCCAGCAACCGGAAGGATATTTAGTAATCCTATAAAACCTTCATTAAAATGTACTAAAGACGGAGGTTCCCAGAGCTCAACAGTGACAACTTTAGGTACAAATCCCCCACCTCAAAAAAAAATCTAAATTCTTAGTGCCATTTTGTTTGTTTTTTCTGTGCAAAATATTTATCGTATTTATAATTAAATTTGCGTTCCTTCAATTTTTAAACTTATTTTCGACCCTTTAAATCGGTACTTCCGGTTATTTTAGGTATCCGGCTACGTTAAAAACACTGAGTATAGACCACTGACCTCATTGGAGAATTATTTAAAATTCTTATTTCTTGTAATTCAGACATTTCTCTTCCCGAAACAGTTTATCTTTTCTAAGAAAAGGAAAAATCTGACCTATCATACAGGGTAAGATATTTTTTCATTTCAATTTTCTCAAGACTTTAATCTTCATTAACATTCCCCACCGTTCACATATTGCCAAAAGTAAACAAGGTATCGACATAAAAATTTCAGCGTGTGTTTTAAATAACATGGGCATTGAAATGAACCAAAAGTTTCATTGTTGGTGAAATACTTTTTCATTTATAAGTATTTTTAGAAAAATTAGGTTGAGAAATGATGGAAAAAATGCATATATGAGTATATTTTTACCCATCACTTCTCTGCATCTCAAAACGTTTCTTAGATGTTGGTTCATTTCATTCCTCATTATATTCTTTAACTTAAGTACAAAGAAAAATAGGATTGCTGCATCACATTTTTGTGTAGTATTAACCGTTTTGGTTCAATTTCGCTAAAATTTAATACACATTTTCTCAAAATATATTATATTTTCAAATAATTGTTTCTGTTTTGATAGTGCTTATTATTGACATAATATCCAAAAACCTTAACGAGTGTCTAAAAAATTCCATTTTTCAAAATGTTTCCTTCGAACGTATTCGGATACCTTAAACGTCCAAAAAATAGCCAAAATCGATTTTTTTCAATGTGTTCTGATACCTTAACTGTTTTTCTCCATGCGGGATCTAAACGTTTTACTTTCTTAAGCTTTTTGAAAACTTCAGCCCATCGGACACATCAGATATTGTTTATCAAAAATTATTCCTTAAACATAGTTCTCATTATCAGTATTTCATTTCTGTTTACACAGACGGTTCTTAGACATCTACACATGCCTCACGTGGTGTGGTTTTACTGGATAAAATTTCATATCATCAACTTCTTTCATTATATGTTCCATATTTACTTCTGAAACCACTGCAGTTTTACATGCTTTATTAGAAATTTTAAAAAGATCTATTGGAAGCTATATTATTTACATTGATTCTTTAAGTGCTTTACATTCTTCAAATTCCCAGACCCAGAATCATACTCATCCAAATATTTTAAACTTAGCTTGTAAGATTCTCTCGTGGCTTCACTGTTTTATTCTGCTGGATGCCATCTCATGTGGGAATATGTGTTAATGAGCAGGCTGATAAAAGTGCCAAATCCAGAACTTGTTTTTTAGAAACGCCCCTACATGCATGCGATTTGAGCAAAAATTTAAAAAGTATTCTTTACATAAGCTGACATACTCAGTGGGATTCGGAAACTGTAAAAAGCCTTCATACCTACAACCTATCATAAAAAAAATTGGCGGTTTTTGTATTATCGAAAACATGACGTGGTTTTACTCGTCTGAGAATCGGTCACACTATATCCACACATAGACATCTATTATTAAATGATCAATTGCCGATGTGCCCACATTATGATTGAGGAATGAAAGTTTATCCTATCTTTACTTAATGTCCATATTTTAATGCCCACCGCTTATTTTACTTCAAAACCACGGTAGGGATTGTCCCCTTGCTGTTTGGCAAAGATCCGCGTAAGAACCTTTTTCTCCTTTGAAAATCCATAGGTTTTATTCCTTAATCTGAACTCACTTTTTCAACTTCGTTTTGGCATTTTGTAATGTTTCAACTTTTTACCAACGGAAATACTTTTCTAGAAACCGTTTTTTATTAGTATTAAACTTTGAATTAGAAATAAAGTTTTTTATTGCAGTATAATCTTTATATTGGTTTTTGTGCCATATAACCTCAAATTAAACCAAACTCTAGAACATGTTTATTGAACTCTGAATGTCCGAATCAAGAGTTACTTGCATATAGCAGAACAGGCATAATAAGTCCTATAAATTCTTAGTGTAATTTTAGATTGATTAAGTTTGACTTGGTTGTTTTTTCAGGTTGCGTTGAATATGCGCTCAATAAATACCCGCCTTCCATGTCATTAAAAGATATCTTTTTTCGCAGGGTTGACTCATTTTGACCGTTATCTTTGCATGCAAGATTTGGCGATTTTACAATGTGCGCCAAATGAAAATCAATCACAGTTCAGAACGATAATACACCGTGTCCTTGAAAACGAAACGGAGCTTCCGTGAGAAAAATGCTGCCTACCCTTATTGCGTTTCAGATGAGCGTTTAAAGTAATCAATACAATATGAGAAATTCGATTTAAAAATTTATCAGAAAGGAACACGTTTATAATCTTCTCACATAGAAGGCATTTATAATTTTGATAAGCATAATACAAATTCAATCAAATAAAGTAAAGTATAATTTTTAGTTTGGTGTGTATTTAATCTTTATCTCTTACAGTTTAACTTTATGAAAACAAACATAGAAAGTGCTTAAAATTCAAATTTAAATGGAAATAAATCATGTTTAGTCCTTTCAGTATGTATGTATGCTTGTAATTACATATCTTCCCCAAGCTGTTACTTGAAATCAGCTGATGTATTTTTTATGTTAAAATTGTTCAAATAAGTTACTTTTTTTAAGCACTTTGTCTGAAGTAAGATAGGAATTAAATTAATAATTCAAAAGATAACTGCTTGTTAATTCTCTAGGGGAAAAACAGATTTTCAATAAGAAAATGATAATTACTGAAATTCTTCCTCATCTGAATTATAATGCCTTATTTTCTAGCTTATTTACCATCAGGCTGAACTATACAAAATCCAATGTACCAGCAATCGACTTGTAAGTGCAACATCTAAACGTACTAAATTAAAACGATTGTTTCTCAGATTCAGCATTATGATCTAAAATTTGATTGGTAGGTAATTTAGTTGCAAATGACGGCATACTTTCTTAAAAGCGCTGCTGATGATTTATTTCTAATTTTTAATTTGTCTTAAATGTATACCCGAACGAAAGCTAGAAATACAATATAGTAATAAATCGTTATATTTTTTCGTTCTTTCAGTTTTCGCCCTGAATTTCTTACTAAAAGTATAGATTCATATATATTGGACCTTTATCGTAATCAAAATTGAAATGACAATAGTAAATATTTAAATATTAGGCATTAAGATCAAATTAAGTTCTCAGCATGTTTTCTGAAGTTTTTTCCTTCTAAAAAGCAATAAGGAGTTGCTCCCGGAAACATTTTTTTTTAATTTTTTAAATATTGCATCTAAACAAATTTCGCATTACAAAATTTCATTAAATAAGGCAGATAATTGTACAAATATCGTGAAAATTAAATTTTTATACAAACATTATAATTTCAAATAAGAATGAGTATAATTTTTCTCTTATTTTCATCCATAAGTGCAAAATTAAAGTTTGCAGATATACTTAGTTTTACATTTCGAAAGACCGCCGATAAATGCTGGAATAAAGCGTTTGATTTGGAATTGCAACTCGTATATCATCCAATCATTAAAAAAAATTGATAATCACGCATAACGTTATTCATTTTCATTGTTCGGTAGTTGCAGTATCGTCTTTATAAATAAGGGAACAGAAACTCGAGGAACTGAACATTTTAACCATCTCAGAGACTTATTGGTAGACTCAGCTAGTCAATAATTATTTTTATTTGTGTGGACGGGAAGGGGATTTCTTCAAAAAGGGCTTAAATTGGAATTAAAATTATATCCTGAATTTCGTATTCCCTTATTCTCAATCGTAGATCTCAGAGAGCAGCTGTAAACATTATCATTAATTGAAATTGGAGAAGATTAAAGCAAAAATACAATAATTAGTGAAAAAAAGAGGTCAAACGACAGAAAAGTTAAGTCTGTGTGCTTTTATATCTTGAAGAACAAACGAATGATGATGATGATGATGATAATGTCGTGTCCGCGTTTCCACGCTGTAGCTTCTGAGGGTAAAGATCCCATAGGGCAGAAGTCTGACTTCTAGATCAAATGAAAATGATTCACACATTCGCTTGCTCAACCCCTTTTTACAGGGGTCTCATTCAACCGGGACTCGAATCCTGGGCGCCCAGATTGTGGGGAAGACAACAAACGAATAAAAAAGGAAATGCTACAGTTCATAAAATATCAAACTTGAGTTCAAATTTTATATGTTGATATGAGCTTGAAAATCAAAACCAGTTTATTGTTAATTAATAATATAAAACTGTAAATTTCAGCAAGTATCTGTATGAATCGAAAAAAATTTGAAATATATTTTCTAAAAAGTAAATGGAGCAAAAGATTTCTATAACCTTTGATAAAATCTATGTTAATTAAATCAAACATTTAAATTTAAGGCAAATATGGTTTAATATACCTAAAGGATAAACATTTTTACTCGCTTGTCCATATTTCGTCATTTTCTGATTAGATAATATTTGTATAAACTCGCTGTTCTTCAACACATTTGACCGTTTCAACATTTTCATTGCAAGGCTGTGTAGTTAACGATTAATTTTCTCTCCCAGTTGAAGTCTGAACAATAACTTCTGAAGTCGAAGCAATTTCATTGCCAGTATTACTTCGTAGCAAAGGAAACATCTATTTGTAATTTCTAGAAATTTAGCTTTTCTCACTACGTTTTTGATAATTTTCATTTCTGACACTCAGTGGGATATCTCTTTCGCCAGGACTTTGTGATTTTTAATGGTATTAAGCGGTTTATAGAGCGAATTATGAAATTACAAAACTTTATACAATACGCTATTACTTAGTAGGTGAGGTAAGTGACTGTAAATCTGTTTACCTTATTTTGCACTCTTGCACTGGGTTATAATATATACTGTTTTTATTCTTTGTTTTGCTTGTTAGTTAATAAGTTAGTCTAGTTACCTTCTAATAATTTAAGTTAGTTAATAATTTAAATAAGTCTAGTTACCTTCACTGAGAGGACATTGATATGTTAAGTTTCTTTTTAATGCGATAAGTGATTATAGTTCCATAATGCATGAAATCGACTTCTCACCTGGTGGGTGAACTTCAGAACATTTTTAAAAACTTGCAAAGGGTAAATGACCTGTAGAAATTTGCATTGCTTCTCCCGACCGACCGTTTTGTTCGTTTGAAGGGGATAATTATGTAGACTCCTTGTTCCGTATCTCCATTCTAATTGCCAATTGATGAAATATTCAGAAGTAGGGTTTCTAGGAAACATTTGGAACTGGCAGTGAAACTTTGTATATTTCTTTGTCGAAGTTTTTCTAGATGATCTGCGTTCTCTTTCCTAATTATTCCTTTTTGTATTTTTATCTCATCCAGTTGGTTGTAAATATTTTTAATTGGAGCCTTTATTAAAGTACATATAGAATTGGTTGATCTGAAAACCACTCATTGCCATTACGAGTAGCTTTGTAGTTGTCTCCCTCATTGTGGTGGTGCGTTGTATTGCTTCATTAATTTTTATTGCAAGACTTTTTCCTGAAAAATTGTATGCAATGAGCTTAATTTTGCAGTTTAGCGTGCAACGGAAATACTGTTTTCGAAAGCGCAAATAGTTAGGTGACTAAGATTTGAGCCTTCTATGAGCATTTCTTGTTGGAAAGAGATTTTTGAAGGAGCATTTACTTCCAAGTTAAAGTATGTTGGATAAACAATGAGATATTTTAAGTTGTTCATAATTTTCATAGTTATACTATGAAAATTAGATCTCCAGAGGGTATAAACTTTAACATCTCTTGAATTGGTTTAACTTATTAAGATTTTTTCTTATTCTGCTCTAACCTGTCAATATTCAAGTCATTATTCAGAGGATAACAGTTGGAATGGTGTTTTGGACCCTGAATATTATCTGTCTCTATATTGAAAACAGTCTTCCCCTATCATGGTGTTAAATTTAAGGCCTTTGACATATTCCGTAAAGAGCATATTTTCCCTGCTATCATGAAACTGAAATTTTTTTTTCTTTGCTGTCATCCCAATTTGATCCTGTGCTCCATTTCAGTATGTGGTAAATTCGGAAAAATTTGGTTTGGTTTCTGTAAAAAATTGCCTCTTTTGCAGACATGTTCAGTTTCCATCACCTGCAGAATCCCCAACATCTGTGGGCACTGAAGATTGATTACATTGTCTTATGAGGTAGTTGGATCTGTATATTGCCTATTTGCCTAGCCTATAATTTTGTTGATCAAAGGATCCCTAAAAGTTTTTGGCGAATAGAATTGAATCACTTTCTCCAGACTGTTAGAGAAGCCTGAAGAATGTTGAGGTTTGAGACCTTTTTCATTTGATCTATGCAATATTAAATAGGGGATCTGTTGTCTTTAATGCAGAAGTTCTTGAAAATTGACTTCTATTTTTGGCCTTCAGGGTTAGTTTTTTGACTTGCGATTTCTTGAATCTTGAAAGGTCTTGGAATTAACTTTTCTGATCACATTTGGATCTGATGGCTCTTCTTTGATTGATCCTGAATTTTTTCTAAGCCCGAGCTCTTTAATCCATCTGGTAATATTATGTTTTTTCGCAAGACCCCCCCCCCCCCAACATTGAAGGGTATATTAGGTGGTCATTTTTACCTCAAATATGTATGAATTCAGTTCGAAAGATTTAATATTTTGCTATCCAAATAAAAGGTTTATCAGGAAACTGACTTCCGTAAGTTGATTGATTCACTTTTATAGGAATGTCAGTCTCCCTGTCTAAGCATGAAAAAGATACTGCTCATATTTTGAATTATAACATTTATCACATAAAGAATATCTTTCTATTTATTTTTAATTTTTTTCGAATGGGCTTTCTTGATGTGGAGTGTATTTGTCGTATTATTGAGGGTTTGTTATCTTTTACAATGGCGGCCGTTACGAAGTATTAAAAAAACAATGAAGCAAATCCGTTTCTTTTCAGAAAAACTATGTTGTGATCGAACCATTTAAAAAAAGCGATGGATGTCAATATTCCAGCAATAAAAAGATATTTTTCCCTTTATAATTGATATTTTTTAAATTCCGGTTAATAAAATCTTTTAGTACTTTCTTAAAAATTAAACTCTTATAATCTCTATATATACATAAAATATTAACGTATGTGGGGCAAAATTCCTTTCTTATTATTTACGATCGAATGAATATTGTTAAATTTATATAAATCTTTGTATGAATTTCGGAATACTTCAGTGAATTTTTTAACAACTGTAGTGAGTGCGGTTCTTCACTTATCTAATGAATGCTGTAGTTGAATGCTAGAAATTGTCTCTAGCAGAATTATCGTTTTACTAGAATCCATTCTCTCGGATGTAAAAGAAATCAAGAAAAGGGTTTTATACAGCGCAAAATAAGCGTAATCATTGAAGTATGGGTAATCACGGAAGTGATGTCCATATCTTCCAAATCAATTATTTTACAAAATTGACTTTTGCATTATATTAATTTTTTTAAATGAAATCAATGGTTTTATGCTATTCTGCCCCTCAATTTTAAATTTTAAAAAATCGAACTCGATATAGCATTCGATCAGCAGATCGATTGAAGCGTTAAGATGCAATTCGAATTCATAAAACCTTACAATCGCTATCCTAGCCACTCATTAATGAGTGGGACTTTTACTTTCTCTCTTATTTTATAGTTTACCATCTACTTGTTATTTTTCTGCAAACTGGCTTATTTTAATTTATATTTTTCAGTCGTTTCAAACAACGCTATTTTTTTTAAAGGCATTTCATTTAAATCATTTTTTTAAAACTAAAATCTAGGCGAACAAACTGGTTGCCCAAAGCGGATCAGTATGTGTTTAGTCTGTCAGCAGTGAATGATATAACATTTCAATATGAAATAATTTGGAAATAACTGACACACTAAACAGGGTAATTTCAAAATTATTTTTTTTTTTGGTTTATAATATTTAATCGCCTGTTTTATTTATTATATAATAAAGGCTGTAGTATGATATCAATGAAGCTGTTAACTCTAAATTCTTTCAAATGCAACATTTTATTGTTTTGCCATAAGAATTGCCAAGAATTAAAATATAATTACAAAGAATCTTTTACCCTCCAGCTTCACTAGAAAGATATTTTCAATCAGCAACAATTATTAAAAGCGAACGAGCTGCTTTTAATTGGAAGAATTTTCACAAATTTATTTTATACAATGACTAGTTTACAAATTTAACTAATTGCAAAGCTGACATTTTACTAAAATATGTGATTAAAATTGTGCCATTAAATAAGATGGTGCTATAATTGTGTAAAGGGAGTTCTCGTAGTTGTGACCATATGCTTTAAAAGTGAATATTTTTGACCCAGAATTCCAATGCTATTTAAAACGTCTACATAATTTCAGAAAGTGATTAGCAAGTTAAAAAGCTAGTAGTAATTGGAGTGGCATCAACACCTTTGGTGCAACTGTACAAAGCATTCTGAGTTCAAACTGAGTTATTATTTCCGTAAAACTTTTTCAATTTAAATTTGAGAACATAAACTCGTGTGCTTTGCTTAAAAAGCAGCTCATTCCTTTGGGCGTTTTTTTTTTATTTAGTCCAAATCTATTTGACTTCAGAAGCATTATATTTAATTTCATCTGCTTTTAAAATGGTGACCGTAGAATTTTTGTTCTGAACCATTACAGCTTACAGCAATTGTATCCTGTCTTATTCACCAAATAATTTTTCAAAAATATATTTGAAAAATGTAAAGCTTGATCCTTACGCATTAGCTATACAGTTCATTTGGCAAATCTAGTTTCATATGAGGAACTATTTCATAAAAATAAGTACAAAAATGACTTTTCACTTCCTTCAAAGCGACAAATGCAAACCGTTGAAACTTACACCTGTGTTCTGCAGTTTATTAGAGACAGAAGTACTTTTTGTCTAAACCGAATTTATTTCAGCACTTGTGTTATTTTGAATCCTTTTATGGGCATTATTATTAATGGATTTTTTTTCTTTTCCATATCCTTCTATGAACACCTGATTGCATGGAGCTGCAACGGAAATGACTGCACTGGCTAATGGAGGTTAAAATATACGGTTCATTCTATGAAAAGAGGAAATATCCGTCAAAATAATTGCAGTTTGCAGGGAATGGACTTATTTATGCAGTGTTCAGAGACATCCATTGAAACATTGAAAGGAGAAACTGCTCTGTTAGAACTCTTCAGGAAATATTTATGATCATGGTCAAAATCTGGCGACTCCTTGCACATAACTTTTCTCCATGTCTTCATTTTTTATTTGTGACTTAAATAAAAACAACTAAATGTGTGAACTAACATTTTGAACTTGCAGCTGACAAAGACTTTGAAATGATCACATTTTCTACAAATCTTTTTTTAAAAAGCGTGCTATTTTGTAATTTTTTTAAAATTTGTCATGATTTTGTCTTAATTTTCTGTAAATTATGATGCATCCTCCTCCTGCAAAAGAAAAAGGAGGCATGGAGCCGACACGAGGCTCTCGTAAACCCACAACTCTCGCATCCAGACGCCATTTTATGAGCTGGCGTGCGACTGCTGTGTGGTCGGTAGGTTTGCGTTCTTTGTGTTCATTTATTTCCAAACACCACGCAAGAATTTTATTCCACATTATGCCGTATGAATAGCTTCAAAGTCTCTTCTCGTACTGCGCCTCGCAAAGATACTTGTCAAATATCTAATTTTTTAAAATGAAAAACAAACTTTTATAAATTTTTAATTTATAAATGTCAGCACCATTTTTCTCAAGTTAATCTTAAAAATTAACCAACTGGTTATCATTCTTTTTAATCTTAATAACATAATTTGAATCGTGAATAATTTTATTGTAAATCTTTAATAATCTTAATATTAACAATAATACGTTTACACAATGAAACGAGCTTTAATTTTTCTATTGTTGTTTTAATTGATATTTACGCAGTATAAAACGGTCACTTATCTTACAACGTGTTCATTCAAAAGCAGTCATTATGAGTATCTCTGTCATTTCCATCTTCATTTCTGTTCAGATGTCCATGGTATTATCTACTGGGTAAATAAAAATCTTTCAACTTTTAGAAATTAACAGCATAATAGAGGTTACAAATTACTGTTTTAAATCTATAGGTTAAATGCTAATCATTTTTCAAATGAGTAAGGATGTTGAATTCATCTGCTGTGGATTGGTTTGATAGAATAAAAAACGCTTTCTGAGTTAATGAAAATGAGGCTTAAACATAATTTGCCTTTCACTGTCCTTAAATGCATGAATTAAAAACAATATTCCTTCAAAGTTTTAATGGGAAATTATAAAAATGTTTTCCTGACCTCAAGCTATATTTTTTATTATCAAACCAATTTTGACTTCAAACAAACAATGCTTCCATTATCAGCTTCCTGTCACAATAACTAATATACATTGTGATCAGCGAATAAGCCCCGATTTCAAAATATCTCTACAACAAAGATCGATAGAATGATGCGGTAAACTGTACGATTATAAGCAAAACTAAAAATGCTGTACAAAACTTGGAAAATTTAGTTACGGAAATCGTCAAGAGATGGCGATCTGCGGGGAAAACCCTTTCTTTGAAAGGAGTCTTAAACTATAAAGTGATGTGATCTTTGCAATCAAAATACAATTTTTTAAAATTTTTCACCTTTTGAAACAATGAGGTGAAACATTTTTGAAGTCACACTGAAAGCGTCTATGAGCATTGTGATTTCAGCGCCATCTTTTAACGATTTTCGTAACTAAATTTGTACAGCATTTTTACAGTTTTGCTAATACGCTTACAGTTTATCGCATTATTCAATCGATTTTTGATGTAGAGATATTTTGAAATCGGGGCTTATTTGCAGATCACCCTGTATGTGCAACGTTGTATTGGCTAAAAGGAAAGCTGAAATTATAGAAAGTCAATCGGAATCTAAATTTGATTTTAAATTAATAACTGATTTTAATTTGGAATATAATGCTACTCAAACCAGACGCATAAATCGAGTTTTTCCCTTTTAAAGTGGCTTAATGGTCATTGAACTGCCTAATTGTAAATTAAATGTCTAAATTAATTCGAAATGGAGAGATTCAAGTTTGTATATTTTAGGGCTGTACCTGTTCGATGCATTAATTATGTTTTTTCCCGATTATTAGTTGTGGACTTAACTATGAAAAAAATTCCCCCTTTTACTAAAATCAGCAGTGTAATAAAAGCCGTTGAACCTAGAAGTAAGTTGCGGTTCGGAAATTTTTTGAGTATTTTTTTTCGTTATTAAAGTTTTAACTCGGGATTTAAATTATCAAAAATTAATAATTCACATTAATGATTTTATTTAGCTGAATATATTAAAATCAATGTAACATTATACAATCGGAATTATTAAACTACATGATACTCTCTGTTATGCATTTGATGTATGCAACTACATTCGAAGGAAAAATTATTAAAAATTGGAATTATTTTTTTAACAATTGTTTTCAAATTTACTAGCAATTATAATACAAAATACCATAAATACAACAAAGTTATTTGAAAATATATCTTGAGAAATAGAAAATTTGTAGTAAATTTAAATGAAATTTAACCATAACGGTTAACACTCAACGCAAAATGGTAATGCAGCAATCCTACTTGCGAGCATTTATGGGCATTGTGATTACAGAGACATCTTTTAACGATTTTGTTACTAAATATTCTAAACTTTTGTACAGCATTTTTATAGTTGTGTTAATAAGCGTAAGGTTAACCGCATAGTTCTGTCGATCTTTGTTGTAGAGATGTTTAATTTTGAAATGAAGCTTATTCGCGGATCACCCTGTATGTGCAGCGTTGTAATAGTAAAAGGAAAGCTAAAATTATAGGAAGTCAACCGGAATCCAAATTTTGAATTTAAATTGATAACCGATTTTAATTTGGAATATAATGCTACTCAAACCAGTCGCATAAATCAAGTTTTCCCTTTTAAAGTTGCATAAAAGCTACTACTAATTATTTTAAAATAAATCAGTCTAAAATAATTCCAAATAGAGATAGTGCTGTAATGTACCTGTTAGATGCATTGATACTAATGTTTTTTTCCGATTATTACAGCCAACGTGTCTTGAAAGTTGTGGACTTAACTATGAAAATAATTCGCCTTTTACTAAATTCAGCAGTATAATAAAAGCCATTGAACCTAGAAGTAAGTTGCGGTTCGGAAAGTGATTATTTACAATCTTTTTTATTCGTTATTAAAGTTTTAACTCAGGTTCTGACTGAATTTAAATAATCTAAAATTAATAATTCGCATTAATCATTTTATTTAAATGAATATATTAAAATCAATGTTACATTATGCATATAAGGTATCCGAATACGTTGGAAGGAGGAATTAAAAAAAATTGGATTTTTAAAAAACTATTATTTTCAAATTTACTAGCAATTATAATACAAAAAACTATAAATACAACAGATTGATTTGAAAATATAATTCATCTTAAGAAATAGAAAATTAGTCGTAAATTTTAATGAGATTTAACCAAAACGGTTAATATTCTACACAAAATGGTAATGCAACAATCCTATTTTGCTTCGCTCTCAGGTTATAGAAAATAAAGATGAATGAAATGGATCAAAACCTAAAACATTTTGAGGTACAAAAAAGTGATGTGTAAAAAAATATACAAATATATTCATTTTTTCCATAAATTTACAACTTAATTTTTCTAAAATCTCCTTTAAAGGAAAAACTATTTCTAAAAAGTAGTAAAAATTTTGGTTCATTTTAATTTAAAATCTAAGCTGAAATTTTTATGCAAATACCACTATTATTTTTTGAGATATCACGTTAGCGGTGAAGAATATTTATGAAAATTAAAATTTTTAGGGCAGTGAAGTAAAATATAAATTTCATTTGATAAGTGCGTTACCTTAGATGATAGGTCAGGTCGCAATTTTCCTCGGAAAAGATGAACTGTTTTCGAAGGAAGAAAGTCTGAAGTACAATAAATAACAGCACAAAAGTCACCGATCACCAGTGTTTCTAGCGTAGTCGGATACCTTAATAGTTGGGAGCTCATAGAGCTAACGGCTATTAAAATGCATGTGTCATAAGACAAAAGTGTAGTTTTTTTTACGCATTTAATTGTTTGAGAGCTAGTACTGGAAAGCAATATATTATCAAGCAAGAATAAATATTAAAATCAAAGCTTTCTATAACCAGTAACGAATACTGTTATGTGTAAAGTTTTTATCTTAAAAAAAATTCTTTCGTTATAAAATTAATCGGTGTGTTTAGTATAAAGATACAGATAGTTTGTGTAGGTGTCAGGTAAATCTTTAGAAAATGGTGCAGTTGAGGCACATTCATTTTTCACCTTTCAAAGTTTTTGGTCTTCTATCCAACCAAGGTCTCAAATTATCATCTGTGTTAAGTATGGGAATTTTTCTGTTATTGACAAAAACAATCTTTAGAAATGAAAGACCTCGCACTGAGTTGACAGCGGCTCCCTGCAACGACACAATATTTCATAGCATTTTGATGGATGTGTCTATTGGGCAAATGACTAATATCTTAAAGAATGTATGGTAGTTAAATGATTTAATCTAAACTGCAAGCGTAAATAAGTTGTACAAATGATCCCCCACAAAATATTTTCACAAATTTGTAAAATAGAATTTGATTCGTATTTTTCCTGCAACTACAATAAGCATTTAAAAAAATTTGCAATTTCTACAGTAAAATCAAAGGTTTATTTTTGTCTGTAAGTAAAATGACTACCGAGATCTATTGCTAGCTAAAAATGAAGTTTCTCGTTTCTTCTTAAATGGTGAAAATCTGCAACATGGACTACCATCGAAAACACTTATATCATTTTTAGAACAGTAAGAATGAGAATCAAATAACTGGAAGATGGAACTATTTATGCGGTAGAATAAAACAATGCAAATCCTTCACGAAATATTTAAATGAATGAATTAAGATAAATTTTGGTTATATCTCCAAATTTGTTAATTAAATGAAAATTTTTATTTTTGTTTCGTTATATTTCACACAAGTGTTTAAATGCTACAGAAAAGTTAGTTTTAGTACCTCATGGAAGCGAAATTTTACCTTTGATGAGAAATTGGTACCGTATTTTTATATTGAGATTTTGAAAGGAAATACCTGGCATATCTTTTAAAATATATTTCAGCCTTTAAGTGATTTTGGATATATATATATGCGTGTGTGCTTTAAATAAAATTAATCAATGAATTTGAAAGAGAAAGCACAGGTGTAATTTCTCCAAATATTATAAATCAGTTCGTGATTTCTTAAGCACATGTGTTTTCGCACTCTTCTAATGGTTAAAAGCCTGCGCGCTCTTATCTTAATCTAAATTTAACTTCGCTCTTCTTCATTTCATTTCTCTTAAACTTGATAATGCATAACGGTTTCTATCTAATAAAATTGTGAATAAATTTGTCTAAAAGTTATATAAAAGCCATGCCTCAGATTCTTCTCAAAGAACCAAATGCTTTATAAATTTTCAAACAAGTCTGAAAAATTTAAGGAATTTGTCGTGGCTGGTTCATGAGTGCTTACAAATGAGTAGACAAATAGAAAAACTTAACAAATTTATTTCAGATTCGTTGGAGTTACTCCTTTACAAAAAGCTATCACTCGAATATCTCACTCTTAATTCCACTCGCGCTAGTTGCCTAGCGCCATCTATCAACATTTATTTAATAACGCTTCAAAATCCAATCGCTGTAAACTAGCGCCATCTATGAACGCTTATTTCTTTACGCCTCGAAAATCCAATCACTACAGAATTCTTATGTAATTTATATAAAACTTTTCAACTTTAACTACTCTCCACTCAGAAAATTTTAAACATGGAATTGTTCCCGCGTTTTGAGCGTAAGCGGATCTTGTGTGCTTTGTTAGTTATTATTTTTGCAGCTATTAGAAATTTCTTGATACAATTTGTATGCAACTTTTGAAGAGGATTTTGTAGTTTTATTCCGAGCAGTCTGAGATCCTTATATTAAGGCTGCTAGGTTTGGCCGTAAGCTTTTTGTTTACATAAAAGCGAATTGCATTTTTTGCTAGTGTTATTTTGAAAACAATTCTTAAGTTTTTATTTATTCCTAGTAGCCTGAAATGACCAGCTGGTTCGTAGGGAATGCTGTTTCTATTTGATTTCGGATAAATTTGACTTAATATAATTTCCTATTCATACATCCGCCTAGTTGATTAAAAATCAAAAGCTTGCTATTTTAATTGTTTCACTTAAGTTCAAACTCAAGCTTTAAACAAGGATATCTGCTCAATAGAAGGCAGAAAAAAATGCATTTTATTTATCTTTATATTACTTTAAATTGTTATTCTACTTTTTTGGATGGAAAGGAAATCTAATTAATTTATTTTCATAGATTGAGGATAGATGGAGCTACCTCCTAATGGTAGAGAGCAGATTTATTTGCATGAATAGAAAACCGATGCACACATAGTCGCGCTCAGTAGGCAAATACCTAAGAATTATAGAAAAGCTCGGAAAATGATATTGTCTTGACATAATCATATGTCTGCGAAAATGGATACTAAAATCCTTTAATTTCGCACTATTAGAGGAAGCAGAAATGATTCATAGTAATGATAAAAATTACGTCGCATCCTAAAGAAGGGAAATCGGAGTGAAGATATTTTACATTTATCCGTCATAAGTTCGAAATATGGCATATTACCTGCCTAAAGTTTTCAAAAAATTTTTTTTCAGTGATGCTAATTATATCTCCTGGAAACTAATTTTATAATTTTAATGAATATGCATTCAATTTGTAACAGTTCCATTTTCGTATTGAGATAATAAATCTACTATTTTATTGTTTACTAGCCGCCTTTGGCGACCAGCTGGTTCGCCATGAGTAATTCGTTCTAAAATTTTCAATTAAATCGCATATTCATTAGCCTTGAAGTAATTCCGGGCATGTATTGGCCTGAAATTAATATTTTATTTAAGATGATGGACGGAAAGTTCTAAAAGTACACCTTTTCCTAATAATATTCTTTAATTTTATAAATCAGTCAGTTTCAACCATCGGTTATGCTTCCAAAATATTAAAAAAAATTTCGATGATGTTGCCAAAATATTAAATGCGTTTTTTTAAAGAAAGCGAGAAAGGGAAAAAAGTATTAAATTAATGATACAGATATTGCAAACGATTACATAAATATGCCATTAAGTCGAGATTTCAATGCATATCCTGTCTAAATTCCATCAGGTTTACCTTAAATAAAGAAGATTTATTGACTTAATGATATAGATATTGCTTTGCATTAATTTTTAAAGAAAATATCGCATTTTATATTTATTTTATTTTATCCAGTCACATGCTAAAAGTTGCATTTATTTTTATTTATTTGTGATGATAGTTTTTTTATTCGAACTTCCGGCATTCTTTTATTTTATCCAGTCACATGCTAAAAACATGATTAAAATATTTCTTTAAAAATTCGTTAAAAATAGAAGCTTACGTTATAAACTAAAAACTGATACCGTTAGAAAGCTAATTTTTTTATCTTTAAATTGATATAAAAATCATGCTTGTATAATAATATTTTCGGAAGTTATGGCGGAAAAACGTCGAAATTTCACTTAAATTTTAATTAATTCAAATTCTAATTAAAAATTCGAAAAAAGGGCTCCGAGGTGCACATTCCGGACCTCCAAGGTGTACATGTACCAAATTTGGTATCTGTAGGTCCAACGGTCTGGCCTGTAGAGCGCCAACACACACGCACACGCACACATTGAGCTTTATTATAAGTATAGATTACTACTATTTATACTCGCGCGCTTTTGACAAGGTTTTCTTCTTCAGGTATTTTCACATTAGTAGCATAAGCACTTTCTTTTTACGTAGTATAAGCCCTTTGTAGTTGTAGGCGCATTAATTTACCTAAAATTTTATATATTTATCTATTTTTAAATTAGATAATTCGAAAGAGAGTTTTTAAAAATTTTTACATTGTGCAAAAATTATATAGGGGTTGTAATATTTTCAGAAATTAAAATTCAATTTAATTTTCACTTAAAATTTTAAGTATTAATAATCTCTATCTCGAAATAAATGAAGCGCGTAGAAATTTGACCCCTCTACAGAGAATGGCTGTGGTAGTGCCTTCCTTTCTGTCTTTGTTGTCTGTACTTGTTCAGTCCGTGTATATATTCAACAACTTTAATTATAAAATCTTACTTTTAAGCTTAAAAGAATTCCAATATTTACTGCGAATGAGGAAATATTTTATTTTTTCATTGACCTCAAATCGCTTAGTTTATTAAAAATATCAATTCATTCGGGATTGAATAACCTTTAAGCTTTGCTATGTGTTAAAATATTATGCTATCATACATTTTTAACAGAGAAAAAATTCGAAATTACGTTCTAAACGGCTTTAGTTTTCCTGTTACCTATGTTTAGGAACTGGTAAGTATCACAGATTGGCTTGAAATTTGTGATTGTTGAAGTCTGCATCACCTTATAATGGTGTTATGGGTAGTTATATCATATTCAAATAATAATATTAAATTTTCAAGATTGCAATTCATTTAAGACGCACCTTCCAATCATAAATAGGGTTTGACAGTTAGGGAGATTATTTTGGATTTGTAAATACGTTTACGAAGCTGAAAATTTAGGTCAGAATGGAGTAACATTTTTAGAATTGAAAATCTCTAGAACATGCATAAAGTTGTTTTTGCAAAAAGAAAAAATTGCGTAACAGAATGGTTTCTCTAATTATTCAACAGTTCCGTTTAGAGAAGGAAATTGGATAATTGGAGTAGATAGTATGAAATTTTGGTTTGAGATAAAAAAAAAACCCTTTTAACTTGGCTCTTCAATTTCAAAGCATTGTTTTAAAGTATTTCGAGAAATGTCATAAATCTAATTCGTTTCTGATTTGGAACTGCATTTAACCGTTTTCAGATGGCATTTATACAAACACGTAATATGTTTTAGAAATAAATTCGTTGTTAAAATATATATGAGAAAACTTCAATTTCGTGTGCTAAATTAGACCTTTATTCCCTTCGAAAACAAATGTCTAGATTGGTAAAGCATCATTATACATAATGATAAGTTTAGCAAAATATCATAAAGCAAGCAGATTTTCATTAGAGAAAAGATGACACATCGACGACACCAAAATAAAGATTTGGATTGACGTATATGATGTGGACAGCACTTAACTGGTTAATCTTAGAAAATATCCCCTCCCCTCCCAAAGAAAAGATTAACTTTAATTCAAAATCTTTGAGAATAAATCAAGTTTCTTGAAAATTACAACTATCGCTGAAAATTATTTTATTCCTGCGCCTAAGCATCAATGAATATACACAAGAATGCATTCATTATCGTTCAAATTTAATGGAAGGGTATTTGAGGAACACACAAAAAAATTCTTCAGTTCATTTGTTAAAAGGTGCGTAGGTTATCATAGCTCTAGGTTTTGGTTCTATCACTAATAATATAAGCAGATTTGTAGCATGTGTTATAAGTAGAATTCGGAAAACTGTGTTTTAGAAATGAAAGATTTTTTAAAAATTGCGTTTTGAAAGCCGGAAAAAAACCCACTTCGAAAGTTTTTTTTAAGAATTTCAAAAAGATGTCTCATGCAGTATCAGAGTTACAAAATATGTTTTTTATTCATTAAAAAAATTTGAATGCTCTCCTATAAATAAAATTATTTAAAGCTTGAAAAAACGTTAATTAATTTTTTTCACATATAATTATATTATAGGAAAGAAAACCTGCTTTTGAAAATAGTTAAGTATGAGAATTTTTCATCCTTATTTACTTTTAAAACCGAATCTAATTGGAAATTGCTCTAAAGTTAAAACAAGTCAGACATTTCGTTGAAAGACAGCTTGCTTCAAACAAGAAAATCTGAGCAATATAAGGCAGAAAACAATGCCTTTTATTTATATTTTGGCTTTATATTACTTAAAATTGTTATTCTACTTTTTTGGATAGAAAGAAAATATAATTCATTTATTTTCCTAGATTGCCGATAGATGGAGCTACCTCCTTATAGGTGAGAGAAAATTTTTTTGCATGAATGGAAAACCGATGAGCTCATAGTCGGGCTCAGTAGGCAAATACCAAACAATTATAGAAAAGAGCGGAAAATAATATTAAGTCTTGACGTAATCTAATGTCTGCAAAAAAGGAAAATTATATTTCTTATAGTTTGCACTATTAAAGGAAGCAGAAACGATTGATAGTAATGTTAAAAATGACTTCGCATCCTAAAGAAGGTAAATTGGACTGAAGATATTTTACAATTATCCGTCATAAGTTTGGAATATGGCATATAACCTGTCTAAATATTTAAAAATACTAGTTTTTCAGTGATACAAATTATATCTCCTTAAAACTATTTTTGCAATTTTAATGAGTTTACATTCAATTTGTAACAGTTCCATTTTCGTATTGAGATATTGAATATACTATTTTATTGTTTAAAACTGATGCGCTTTTGACAAAGTTTTCCTCATCATTCATTTTCACATTAGAAGCATAATTTTTTTTAACGTAGTTTAAGCCCATTCATTTATCTTCCAATGATTGCAATATCTCTCAACGATTGTTTCATTTTGCCTCATATTTCAGGATTTTAATGCACCTTGTTGATGCGTTAATTTCAATACTTTGTTTTGCATCTTATGTTCGATGAATAATATATTTTTTGATAAGTTGTTCATATTTAATGAATAATTATTCTTTTATTGAATGAGTGCCGAAATCTACTTTTTAAAATGTATTAACGGGTACTTTCTCGTAGATCTGCAATTTTTACCATTGATCTTTGGCCTCTTATTACCTTTGTAGCTTCAAAAACAATTTATGCATTCCCCCCCCCCTTTTATTGCCATGTTATCTAAGTTCAAGATATAACTACTAATTTTTGACAAATTCTTTTAAAAAAAACACAACTCTTGAATATCTCGGGAACTATAATTATACTTGCATGATTGCGGATTAAAAAATTGATAGGATAGTCTAGTTATTTATTAATAACTAATCAAAATTATTTTAAAAATATGTAGATATTTCAAACTGCAATGGTGTTCTATTAAACGCATATTGCATCTTTAGCATAAAAATTGACTGGAGTTCTATCTGAATTTTATAGTAACGCAGGGACCTATGCAATTGACATTAATGTGTGTTATTAGAAGTTAATAGGCTAATATTAAGTATCCGAAACCAAAGAGCTACTTAAGTTGTCATGCCTGAAAATTTAATTTCGTTAAGTGACTAATGTCAACGTAACATCATATTTTTTTCCCGAGAAGAATTTTTTTTTCTGTTCAGAAGTATGGTCTCATTTGCGTGTAGAAATAAAAGTTCTAACCGAAAAATGTTTAAAATAAGAATGTCGTTATTCATTGATAATAATTGTGAGTTAAAATTTTTAAAAAAGAAATTCATGCTCTGAACAAAACATTTGCCGTTTCTTACAATAGATGGCGACACATATGCCATTCTTATTAAAGTTGCATACAATTTGTAAACCAGCTCATGATGCAAATAAAATGTTTTCATTTATTTCCTATACGGCATGCATAAACGATTTACATTTCAATGACGTATTTGAACATTTTCTGATAGTAACATGCTGCCCTTTCGAGTACTTTAACATTAATTATGTTTTACGCTTAAAATAAGATTCATTGTCATTCTTATTCTTTCAGTGAGTAATGTTAGGGATTAATATTTAATCCCAAGTCAAAGATTGATCATATGGTTAAGATAAATTTAAAATGTTCGAATAATTAGTACTTCCAAAGGAAATTATGTTTTCTTAACAATTTGAATGCAAAATTAATCTCTTTTTAAAAAAATTAACACCAGGATAAAATTGATTGTATAATATTTCATTCAAATGACTGTTATTTAAATCAAAGAATAATCTCCTACTCTGTCGGACCAAATGTATACCAAGAAATCAATGCTATTCTGTCGAATGCAGACATATTGCAGAAATTGCCCCAGTTAAATCTGTTTCTAGTGCAAGGTTTAATCAAAAACAGTGTTTTTAGATATCTCAACAAATAACATGAAATACATCCGAAAGGACAAAATATTATTTACGACAAAGGACCCAATTCGCACTGTGCCATTACCAACACTAAATAAATTTATGGATAAACATATCGTAACATATGTAATATGGGAAAACAACACTTCACTTTTTCAGTGTTTTTTTTTTTTTTCAATTTGTTTTATCTTTACGATATAATGTTCCACAGAGTAATTAAATGTCAGTGTACTACGATTAAAAGATTTGATTGTTAACTCAGAAGTAAATAGATTTAAAATTATCATTTGTACAAACGTGAGAATAACTCTATTTATGACTAGGAAAACAATTATTTTGAGCAGTAAGCATTTATTGGTTTAGAAACTGCTTAGCTTTAATTTGTTTTTGAGCCTGTATGACAATTGGTTTTGTAAACTTAATATTTAAATCTGATAGTGTTTTTTTTTATAAATTAGGCATTGTAATGATATTCACGTAATTTCATTACTGCGCGAAAAATGAGAATGGATTGAAATTTAATTTTTTAAAAAACATAACAACCAGTTTAAATGGCTGTGAAAAATTTTCTTTGAATTGTTACAAAAATTTCTTTGAATGAAAGATCTAAAAAGTTTTCATTTAAATAAAATTTTCTTTCTTTCTTTTTTTTTTTTTTCTAAAAATACAAACTATTTTGTCAAAGAAAATGTTTTGCGGTTAAAATGGTTCTCTATATTTCTACTTTTGATTTTGGGTCAAATATCACTTTAAAAGTTGGAAAATAAATTAAAATTTTCAGAGATTTTGCGTATTTTTGCTTACATTTTTGAAAAATAATAAGCTTTTTTTATAATTTTGGAAAATTGAAAGAATTAATTTGGAATTGCAATAAACTTAAGAGAGAAAATATGATGAATTTTTCGATTTCTATCATTATCAGAAAATTTTCAAGCAGAAAATGATCAAATCTGGTCTTTACATCTTATAAATCAAAAGAATTAATTGAAAATTTTCGGATTGAATAGAAAGAAAATGGTTTGGAATCAATAAGTCAAAAAATAATAATTACAATGGATTAATTAAAATTTAAAAAATAGATTAAAATCTCTTTTTCAGAATTACTTATATATATTTATTATAAATCCCGCATACAAAAATTAAATGTTCCGTTTTTTCCGATTTCTTGGGGTGAAATATTTTATTATTTTGTTCGTCGTACTATTTACTACTTAAAAATCGTTTTTACAGGAGTAGAATCTAAATCAATTTTGTTTTACTTCATAAAATCGTTTCCTATAGGATTCAACTAGACTGCTGCCACGTCATATGAAATAACTAAAGTGTGACACGTTATGACATATAATAAAAAATGCATGCTCTAAGCGTCAAATTTTATGGATGGCGATATTTGCGAGGTTAACAAACGTTAGCTGCACTTTTCTTTAAAAAAGTAAATGTGTCGTCATCTATTATCAGAAATATAAGATACCTTATTCTTTTGTATGGTTTCATTTTTTGCTCTTTAAATTATTTTTTAATATAGTGTTGGAAATGTATTTTCATTATTATTTGAATTATATAGCAGTAATTTGAATGAAATAATAGAATACAAGCATGTTATATTTATGTTAAATTTAAAAAAAAAATGCTGAATTTTGCATTCAAATTATTAAGTAAACAAATTTATATTACGTTCGGAAATACTAGTTATTCGAAAATTTTAAATTTATCTTAACCATACAATTGGATTGGGATTAAATACTTATTTCTAACATTACTCACTAAAAGAATAATAATGATAAAATGAATCTTATTTTAAGCGGAAACATAATTTGTGTTTAAGTACGCGAAGGAGCATCATGTTACTATCAGAAAATGTTCAAATACGTCATTGAAATGGAAATCATTTATGCATGCCGTATAGGAAAGAAATGACTACATTTTATTTCCATCTTGAGTTAGTTTGCAACTTAAATAGGAATGGCATATGTGTCGCCATCTGTAGTAAGAAACGGCAAATGTTTTATTTAGAGCATCGATTTCTTTTTTTAAATTTCAACTCACAATTATTATAAATGAATAAGGACATTCTTATTTCAAACATTTTTTGCCTAGAGCTTTTATTTGTATACGCAAATGAGAGCATACTGCTGAACGAAAAAAATATGTATATCATCTCAGGAAAAAAATATGTTACGTTGACACTAGTCACTTTACGAAATTAAATTTTCAGGCATGACAACTTAAGTAGCTCTTTGGTTTCGGATACTTAATATTAGCCTATTAAATTCTAATAACGCACATTAATGTCAATTGCATAGGCCCCTGCGTTACAATAAAATTCAGATAGAACTCCAGTCAATTTTTATGCTAAAGATGCAATATGCATTTAATAGAACACCATTGCAGTTTGAAATATCTACATATTTTTAAAATAATTTTGATTAGTTATTAATAATTAACTTGACTATCGTATCGATTTTTTAATCCGCAATCATACAAGTATAATTATAGGTCCCTAAATATTCAAGGTTTTTTTTTTTTATTTTTTTATAAATATAGTTTCAAGGATATATAATTTGTATCACTGAAAAACAAGTATTTTTATAATTTTAGACAGGTTATATGCCATATTCCAAACTTATGACGGATAAATGTAAAATATCTTCAGTCCAATTTACCTTCTTTAGGATGCGAAGTCATTTTTAACATTACTATCAATCATTTCTGCTTCCTTTAATAGTGCAAATTATAAGAAATTTAATTTTACTATTTTGTAGACATTAGATTATGTCAAGACTTAAGAATATTTTCCGCTCTTTTCTATAATTGTTTGGTATTTGCCTACTGAGCCCGACTATGTGCACATCGGTTTTCCATTCATGCAAAAAAAATTTGCTCTCACCCATCAGGAGGTAGCTCCATCTATCGGTAATCTATGAAAATAAATGAATTATATTTCCTTTCTATCCAAAAAAGTAGAATAACAATTTTAAGTAATATAAAGCCAAAATATAAATAAAAGGCAGTGTTTTCTGCCTTATATTGCGCAGATCTTCTTGTTTGAAGCAAGCTGTCTTTCAACGAAATGTCTGACTTGTTTTAACTTTAGAGCAATTTCCAATTAGATTCGGTTTTATAAGTAAATAAGGATGAAAAATTCTCATACTTAACTATTTTCAAAAGCAGGTTTTCTTTCCTATAATATAATTAAATGTGAAAAAATTAACGTTTTTTCAAGCTTTAAATAATTTTATTTATAGGAGAGCATTCAAATTTTTTTAATGAATAAAAAGCATATTTTGTAACTCTGATACAGCACGATCCCAATCACTAATATATTCTATAAGTATTTCTCAGCTTGTTAATGAGATATCTTTTTGAAATTCTTAAAAAGGACTTCCGAAGTGGTTTTTTTCACCCGCATTCTACTTATAACATATACTACTAATCTGCTTATATTACTAGCTATAGTTCCAAAACCTAGAGCTGTGTTAACCAACGCACCTTTTAACAAACGAACTGCAGAATTTTTTTTAATGTTCTTCAAATACCCTTTCATTAAATTCGAACGATAATGAATACATTCCATGTGTATATTCATTGATAATCAGGCGTAGGAATAAAATGATTTTCAGCGATATTTGTAATTTTCAAGAAACTTCATTCATTCTCAAAGATTTCGAATGAAATTTTATTTTTTCTGTGGGCATACTTTCTAAGATTAGTCAATTAAGTACTTTACACTTTATATACATCAATCCAAATCTTTATTTTGGTGTCGGCCATCCGTCATCTTTTATCTAATTAAAATCTGCTTGCTTTATGATATTTTACTCAACTTATATGTATACTTGATGCTTTACCAATCTGGACATTTGTTTTTGATGGGAATAAACGTCTAAACAAAATGGAAGTTTTCTCAGTTATTTTTTCTGATGAAAGCAAATTCAATACTTTTGACGCAGATAGTAAGGAAACTGTATGGCTGAAGCCAAATACTTCTCTTCAAATTTAAAACCAATTGTATATTAATATATTGCGAGATAATTCATTTAATAGTGCTCTGAAATTATTAATTCATATTATATCCAACAGGATAACGATCCAAAACCCACTACGTATATTACGAGGTTATGGTTGCTTGAAAATGTAAAAAATCAATTAAAAACGCCACCACAATCACCAGACCCCAATCCGATTGAAAAGTTAGGGCACATTTTGGTTGTGAAAATAAGGAAAAAGAAAATCTCTAATTAATCAGAACTTAAGCAAGCTGTGGCGGAAGAATGGCTACAAATGAAAAAGGAAGGATGTAACAAATGAATAGAATCAATGCCCAGACTATTACAAGCTGTAATTACAGCAAAGGACATGCATATACTACATATTAGTGCTGTTTTTAACATATATAATTATTTTATATTTCTATTTTTATTGCTACAGTGCAAATAATTTTTCGGCAGTACAAAGGCTACTTTATGTTTTCATATTTTGAATATTATTATTGTCAGATATTAAATATGTTTATTTGTTTTGTAAAAGTGTTGGAATTTTTAATTTTTAGTTGCTTTTTATTTATTTATATGTATGCTTAAATAAATTTACCTAGTGTGCAAATACGTTTTTGCTCACTATATATATTTTTCAACCTCACTTAAAGGCTGAAATATATTTAAAAACATAGGCCAGGTATTTTCTTTCAAAATTCCAATAAAAAATAAGGTACCAATTTCGCTTCCACGAGTTGCCAAAACGAACTTTTCTGATGCATTTAAATACTTGCGTGAAATACAATCAATCAAACAAAATTATTTTTCATTTCATTAACAAATTCGGAGATACCCAAAATGGTTATAATTTATCTTAATTCATTTAAATATTTCGTGAAGGATTTGCATTGTTTTATTTTACTGCTTAAATATTTACCGTCACATTCTATCTTCCAGTATTTGAACAAGTGCCCCTAATTCTTTCTGTTCTCAAAATTACACAGACTTTTTCGATGACAGTCCATGCTGCAGATTTTGAAAATGAACTATTTAAAAAAAAAAAACGATAAACTTCATTTTTGGCTAACAATAGATCTCGGTATTCAAATTTATTTACAGACAGAAATTAACCTTTGATTTTACTGCAACGAATTTGCAAAAAAAGTTTTTTTTTTAAATCCTTATTGTAGTTGCAAGAAAAATACGAATCAGATTCTATTTTACAAATTTGAGTAAATATTACTTTGTGGGTGACGATTTGTACAACTGATTTATGCTTGCAGTTTCGATTAATTCATTTAACTATCCTACATTCTTTAAGATACAAGTCATTTGCCCAATCCATACACCTATCAAAATGCTATGAAATATTGAGTCGTTGCAATGAGATGTTGTCAATTGAGTGCGAGGTCTTTCATTTGTATATACAGTTTTTGTCAACTTTCAGTTATAGAATAGCTGAAAATTTGCATACTAAACACAGGTGATAATTTGAGACCTTGGTTGGATAGAACACCACAAACTTTAGAAAACGGCGCACATGAGGCAAATCCATTTTTCATCTTTCCAAGATTTAAAGGACACCAACACAAATTATCTGTATCTTTATACTATACACGCCGATTAATTTTATAACGAAAGAATTTTTTAAGACAAAAACTTTACACATAACATTATTCGTTACTGGTTATAGTAAGCTTCGATTTTAATATTTATCCTCGCTCGATAATATATTGCTTTCCTGTACTAGCAATCAAACAATTAAATGTGTTAAAAAGATATATATTATTGTATGATTACACATGAGTTTTAATAGTCGTTATAAAAATTCGCCATTGTCAACATATCTAAAAAAATAATATAGGTTATTTGCATAAAACTTTCAATGCACAAATAAGCCCATTCCTTGCAGAAAGCACTTCTTTTCACGGATACTTCATCGTTTCATAGAATGGACCGTGCATTCTAACCTCCACAGCCACTTCAGTCATTTTCGTTCCATCTCCATGCCATTAGAGGTTCATCGAGGGATATGGAAAAGAAAAAAAAAATCCATTAATAACGATGTACATAAAAGGAGTCAAAATAGCACAAGTACTGAAAAAATTCGGTTTAGACAAATAGTACTTCTGTCTCTTATAATTTGCAGCACACATTTACTTTATGTCATTTACTTTAAATGCACACCACCTCCATGCCAACACTAAAAAGCGTAGACAAATTTTTTTAAAATTCAAAGCTTTAATTCTATATTCCGAAATTGTTAGATAAATCGTTAAATGCACACCACCTCTATGCTTGATGTCCAGTCATTTACTTTAAATGCACACCACCTCCATGACATCTCCAAAATAGTTGACAATTTTTTTTATTCAAAGCTCAAATTCTATCTCAATAAATTGTTAGATAAATTTTTAAATGCACACCATCTCCATGCTAGATGTCCAATCATTTACTTTAAATGCACACCACCTCCATGCCAACAATAAAAAGCGTAGACAATTTTTTCTTAATTCAAGGCTCAAATAATTCTATCTCAAGAAATTGTTAGATAACACTTTAAATGCACACCACCTCCATGCCAAAACTAAAAAGAGTAGAAATTTTTTTTAAATTCAAAGATCAAATTCTATTTCAAGAATTTGTTAGATAACTCCTTAAATGCACACCAAATCTATGGTAGATGTCCAGTCTTTTAATTTAAATGCACACCACTTCCATGCCAACAAGAAAAAGCGTAGACAAATTTTTTAAATTCAAAGCTGAATTTCTAAATTCCAAAATTGTTAAATAAATTTTTAAATGCTCACCACCTCCATCCTAGATGTCCAGTCATTTACTTGAAATGCACACCATCTCCATGCCAACACTAAAAACATACACAATTTTTTTAAAATTCAAAGCACAAATTCTATCTCAAGAAATTGTTAGATAACACTATAAATGCTCACCACCTCCATGCTAGATGTCCAGTCATTTACTTAAAATGCACACCACCTCCTTGCCAACAATAAAAAGCGTAGACAAATTTTTCTTAATTCAAAGCTCAAATTTATATCTCAAGAAATTGCTAGAAAACACTATAAATGCTCACCACCTCCATGCTAGATATCCAGTCATTTACTTTAAATGCACACCACCTCCATGCCAACAATAAAAAGCGTAGACAATTTTTTTTAATTCAAAGCTCAAATTCTATCTCAAGAAATTGTAAGATAACACTTTAAATGCACACCACCACAATGCCATCACTAAAAAGCATAGACA
>JAPMOQ010020015.1:0-10504 GCA_026543055.1 Argiope trifasciata | reverse complement strand
AGAGGAAGTCTGTTTATTCGGCAATCCAAATATAAGCTAGTGTAATAATTGAAAAAGAAAGTGAGTTAGGTAGATAAAATAAAATAGATAAAAAGAGTTAGATAGTCAGTTAGATAGATAAAAAGTACGTTAGCATGATAACTCAAATAAAAAATTTGAAGTGCGTTAGCATGTTATTTAAATTAAAAAAAAATTTGAAGTAAATTATAATGATAACTCAAATGAAAGAAATTGAAGTATAAAAGCATGATAAATAAAAAAAAATTGAAGTACGTTAGCATGATAATTCAAATAAAAAAATTGAATTACGTTAAAATGATAACTCAAATGAAAAAAATTGAAGTACGTTAGTATGATAAATAAAAAAAAATTGAAGTACGTTAGCATGATAATTGAAATGAAAAAATTTGAAGTACGTTAGTATGATAAAAAAAATGAAGTACGTTAGCATGATAATTCAAATAAAAAAATTTGAAGTACGTTAGAATGATAACTCAACTGAAAAAATTTGAAGTACGTTAGTAGGATAAATAAAAATAATTGAAGTACGTTAGCATCAAAAATGCAATATTCTAAATATATGAAATTTTGTACAGGATTTAATGACTATAAACTTAGTTTTATGTAAAATATTTATTTAAATTTATTAGAAATAACACGTTCAAAGGACAAATTCAATTTTTGGGTAGGTACTTATTTCTAAATGCGAGTTATTATTCGCTAAAAATTCATCAAGAATGACAAGATAGATCCAGTAAAAATGTTAATTCCAGTGTTACGCATTCGAATACATAAAATATTCATATTTATTTAAATATTGTTTGACAACGCTATGCAAGGCTTTGGCAGTTTTACCTAATGTCAAAATTTTTATGCGTGTCAAGGGGAATAACTTTTTTATAATAAATTATGGAAGAAAGTTTTGAAGAGAACACTCATTTTATAAACACAATAATTAGCTTTAAATTTATAAAGTATTATTAACGTATCCGACTACGTTGCAAACACTGGTTATTAACCACATTGGCGAATTCTTTTTAAATTGTTATTTCTTGTAGTTCAGACTTTTCTATTTCCAAAACCGTTTATTTTTTATAGGAAAATGAATGTTTAATCTATTATCCATGGAAATTTTCTCCACCATTAGCATGATATCGCAAAAATTAATAGAGGTATTTAAGTAAAAATTTCAGCGGGTATTTTTAATTATATTTTCACTGAAATGAACCAAAAGTTTGATTGTTGGTGAAATACTTTTTCCTTTATAGGTATTTTGAGAAAAATTAAATTGTGAATTTTTGGAAAAAAAAGAATACATGGCTGTATTTTTAGCCATAACTTCTTTGCATCTCAACATTTTTCTTATGTTTTGGTTTAATTCTTTCATAATTATATTCTATAACTTGTGTGAAAAAAAAATAGGATTTCTGCTTTGCAATTTTATGAAGAGTGTTAACTGTTTTGGTTAAATTTCATTGAAATTTCCTATCAATTCTCCTATTTCTCAAAATATATAAATATCTTCAAATACTTTTGCTGTATTCTTAGTAATTTGTGTTATAATTGGCAATACATCCCAAAACCATAATATTAAATAATTTTTTAAAAATCCAATTTTTCGAAAATTTCTCTTTTGAACGTAGTCGGATACCTTAATATTACGAAATGTTGAAATCATCCATTTTGAAATCTCTACCAAATGGCACTATAAGCATAGAACAAAAATTCTATTAAAATTAATGGAGAAAATTCCAAGTTCTGAAAATATTTAAATAATATTTCGTTATCAATAACACAAAAGTGTGCAAAATTTTATTATTCTTACTAATTGGAAAATGAATTGAAATTTAATTGAGTTATAATTAAAAGCATGAAATTTGTCGCATTAAATAAAGATGTATATAAAAGTTAAGTTTTTCCTGTTCTAGAAATATTTTCAAAACATGAAGGTGCAGTAAGTATTTGATATTTGTAATTAATACGTGATATACTGAGTGATCAGCGAATAAGCCCTGATTTCAAAATTAAATATCTCTACAACAAAGTTCGATAGAATTATGCGATAAACTTTACGTTTATTAGCAAAACTATAAAAATGCAGCACAAAAGTTTAGAAAATTTAGTTACGAAAAACGTTAACAGATGGCGCTCTAATTACAATGCCCATAGACACTTTCAGTGTGACGTTAAAAATGAAAAATGACTCCCGATCTGACTCCTTGTGACTTCTTTCTGTGGGGAGCATTGAAGGACACTGTCTATAGAAATAATCTTGCCACTCTAGATGAGCTTTGAATCGTTGATTGTTGATTCCATTTAAGTTGAGACATTGCAAGACGTGATGTCAAATTTCATTGCTCGATGACGCCATTGTTTCGAACGGTGAACATTTTGAAGAAATTGTATTTTGATTGCAAAGACCGCATCACTTTCTTGGTTTTTTTTAAAGACTCCTTTCAGAGAAAGTGTTTTTAGCGCAGAACGCCATCTGTTAACAAATTTTGTAACTAAATTTTCTAACTTATGCACACTATTTTTACAGTTTTGCTAATAAACGTACAGTTTACCGCATAATTCTATCGTACTTTTTTGTAAAGATATTTAATTTTAAAATCAGGGCTTATTCACTGTTCACCCTGTATTAAAATAGTAGTAGGTTTCTTTTTCTGCGAAAATAACGACTTTTCAGTTCCAGTATTCTATAAAAAACTTTTATAAAGCCAGTATGAAGATAAATGGACAATTCGCAACGATTAGCTGCCAGATTATTGACTTGTTTTTAAATCACATGAAATAACTTTCGATGCAAGAAAAAATCGGTGTCACGGAGAATACGAAACTTTTATGTACCTTATGACTTTTTCTTTCGATTCTGAGCGATAACAATGATAAAGCCGTAATAATGACGAATCATTGTTTTGGTTGAATTGCTTATTATTGAGACATCATGTAAAGCTAACTAAGATTTTTTTTTCCGCAAACATTGTAATCGACAAACAATTTGTATTATAAATGTAGTGATTTAATTAGTGGCCATTACTATTCCATATTTAGTTTCATTTTGTAGCAATAGATGTCACCTTGGATACATCTGATCCAAAGTCTACAACGCGTGACGTCAAGTTGGAGAAAAAAGCGAACTACGCATACGCTCGGCACACGGAGACAGAGAAGATCATTTTGCTACGCATATGAATCTTTAATACGCAACGTAGTTTCGCCATGAAACACTTAATTAGGCTTCATCCTTGGTGGCATCTGTAGGTGATGATTTTTTCTCTGTTGTAAATAGCCTGTCCTGTCATAATTCTTAATGTCTTTTCCTTATTCTTTGCTGTAAATAAATTTCTTTTTTATTCAAAATCTTCTTTTCCTTCAATCAGTGACCCTGGACACTGATCTAAATGTGGTTGAATGGGCATTCTGTCCCATCCATTTCCTACATAAATTTCGACTTATATCCACATTTCAGACCTCCATGAATTCAAAATACATATTTATGGAAAAGTTCGTCTGTTAGTTGTTTGTTTTGTATTTTTTGGCTCAAGAGCCATCTTTGGCCAAACTGCGCCATCTATATGGTTAAAAAGAGGTTATATTATCTTTAAAACTTAAATAAATGCATTGTTGTATAAAAGCAGAATAAAATATATAAAAACATTGGAAACAGTAGCACAGGATTGTGTATTCACAATGAAAAAAATTTAAGAAGTTAAAGCGCTTGAAGAATTTAAATGCAATGTAAAAATTGAATAGCATATAAAAATTTAAAAATATTTGGATGGTGGCTCTCTACCAATAAATCAGCGAAAGTTAAGAATGATGAGTGAAAAAACTGGTTGCGATTATTATTAAAAGCTGGGCATTCGATCAAAATGTGATAAACTGTAAAATCTGTGCAACATGAGGAGCATATGATTGCTTTGTCACCAAGTTTAGTTTAGTTATATTAACGTCCCATTTTAAAGCAACACGAGGGCTGTTTTGGGACGGACCTCGTCATTTTGAACCAAGATCAGATAACGAGGGCGACACCTGAACTGGCACCCCCTCTCCACACCACACCAGCGGGAGGACATTTGGCCTGACAGATTTAACGTGCAAGAGACCCCTCACACGACGGTCCTTAGGTGGAATGCATTTTCGAACCTGAAACCCTCCGGTTCCGAAGCCGATACCTTATCACCAGGCCACCAAATAGTAGGTGATTGTGAATGCACCGAGTATGCCCTATACCAGAGGTTCCTAATAGTTTTTGAACTGGTGCCCCCTTTTCTAATGAATATTTCAAAATCGCACCCCCCTCATACTCCAGATAAATAAGAGCGTACATAATGCATGGTGAAAACGAGAATTAAATAAAAAATTCTAATAGATAGAATATTGTTGGAGTTGAAACTCTACGGAATTTCTCTTTTATTCAATAAAAGAGGAATACAAATTTTAGCTTACCTGTCATAAGGACAGGCAGGGATTTCGATGATACGAATTAATTCATAATAAACAATTGCTTTCTAAATAAATAAATTGACAGATTCAGAGACCCATCAAAACGTACACTTAATTATATTGAAAAGTAAGTTTATTAAAATTTAAAGACATATTTCTAACTTAGCTAATGAGAAGGTTTAATTTGATGCATTTTAAGGAACTTAATATCAGGCTCTATTTCACTTAAAAACAATCGTAAGTCGCCACGTTCAGTAATATCGAGCCGATTTCTATTTTTCTTTACCAATGTTGCTTCAGCACAAAACCACGTTCTTCTAAATATGAAGCGGGAAATGCTATCAGAAGTCGTTGAACATTCGACTATAATCCTGAATACAGTTGCGAAATAGACTTCTGCAACCCAAATTCTTGAATTTAATTTTTAGATAATCATTTATCGTCAATTCTATTAGTCCTTCTTCTAATTGAGGTGATCCGGCTGTGTTGACATTGGAAAATGGATCCAAAATCCAGTCTGGCATGTCCATGCTTAAAATGTCCTGGAATCGCTCCTTGAAGTTATTGTACACTATATTTGATTAATCCTTTAACGCCCCTCCTTGCCACATGAACGTCCCCAATTTTCTCTGGGTCTTTTAACGCCCCCCTGAAAGATTCAAACGCCCACAAGAGGACGTTATGGCCCACGTTGGGAACTTATGCCTTATACGAAGGCGTGTCAGAGTTCTTCTGAGTTTCTGTGGTATAAAATAAAACCCCTCGAAATGATTTGAACTAGAAGGATGAAATTTGGTATAAGGTATTGATGCCATATGTGTACATTTTATCAAATTCTCAGCAAACTCTATTTAGAGGTAGTCTGACAATTCGAATATAATTTAACATGATAACTACAAAATCAAAAAGGTAAGTGATATAAAATTCGTTATACAGATTTTAATGTCAGTGGAGTAAACACTAGTCAAAGTTTGGGTCAAATATAACAAAGGAGTAATTCTTTGTCTGTCTGTACCTTCAGAAATATATAATCGCGATATCTCGAAAGCATGACTTAAACATATCAAATTTTGTATGGGGTTTTGTGACCACAAATGTAGTTTTGCAACATATTTTTGTTTCAATCTGTTATGAGCAACATGTCTAAAACCCTGATTCGATTTTTGTGTATCATCAATTGCATGCTATGATTGATTGCTGAAAAACAATCTCAAGAACTGGCGATATAGATTCAGCAAAAATGTTAAATTTACGCTAAAAGTTAAAATTTCCTAACTATTGTACGCCAGCAGAGTGCAAAGTGTTTTCTGGGATAACCCTTTTATTTGAGAACATCCTAGAAAGTTTGGGTGGGACTACCCTTTCTGTTTGTTATTTGATGTCTCTTACCCATTATATATATATATTAGAGATGGCCAAAATTTAGGTTTCGAACTTTTTGAAGATTGCAATACTTCACTGATATTTCAAAAACGGGAAAGTAAAAGAAATATCAGCAGTAGCAATGGAAATATTGTTGCAAAAGGTAGGTTTAAAATTTTTAAAGCTGATTAAAATAGAGAAAAATAGTTTTTAGATACAGATAATAATTTCAATTTTAACGTGACGTAAAGAATTTAACCCGATCAAATTGAGTTAAATAAAATATTTTTCAAAAGTTATAACAAAAAAGCACTAACATTTCACTTAATTTTAAATAATTTTAAATAATAATTGAAATTCTGAAAAAATCTTGCAAGTTGTACTTTCCCAAAATATGTATACATCAATCTTGAAAATGAGAAACTTGGAGATTCAATGAAATGAGAAATTAAATTAAAGTTTTATATACTTAATTGTCCACCACGCAAAGGAAAAAATTAATAATAAAATGAATCATCGTAACATGATTGAGGCAGTAGCAACAACGATGACCTTGAACTCAAATTTACCAGCAATGCGATTTTCAACTTTAACCAGAATGAATATTTTCATTTTGCGTATAATTAGTACATAAGTTACACAAGATGTCAATTTTTTTTCTCATTCGACAAATAAGGAAATACAACGATCACTTTTTAAGATATGTTACATTTTATTTAGAAAAAAATATATCCTTAAAACAGTATGGTAACAAGGATTGCACTAAGCACTTCACAGTTATCAGAGTCAAAAATTTTGGTACAGCATTCCATACAACGTACTTCAAGTCAAAATAATCTTTTGAATGTTAGTCAGCCTTCTTTTCCAACTCTCTCTGCAATCGTGCGTAAGACATCCGCAGCGATGCCAGTTCTGTAGAAAGAAATAATAATATAATAAATATATATATTTGTGTAAGCATCAATAAAATATATGTGGTAAATTAATTCCACGAGAGGGCGCTCAGCACTTCTTCCGGTGTCAACCAGCAGTCAGAAAGGGCAGAGTTCCCTAGACCAAGAGGGTAGACGGACGTCCGCCGAAAAGTGTCAGAAACAATTGAGACTTGATCCTCTTAAAAGGGCCGAAACTGGAATTCTTGTGTTAAAGAATTCATCTGCTAGCACGTAGGTGGAAAAGAGCAACTGAAAATATCAACGGTTTACCTCCATGACATTGCAATTAATTTTTCATCAATGAAACTTCACTTGTAAAAATCATTTTTTTTCTCTAATCATTGAATAAACGAATAATATAAACCAGTGGACTGATGCATTAAAACCCATCATACCCGCATATATTATTCTGCTGAAACAGACGGTTTTTCTGTAGTGGGTGTATGGTGGCACAGTCAGTAGGCCTTAACCTTTAGCTTACGGCTGGTACAACAGTTGTACCAGGATTTTTTTTACCTTTCCATACGGCTCGGTACAACTGTTGTACCAGGAATGAGTTTGGATTTCCTTTCCCCACTTCAGCTTTCCAGCTGAGCCGTAATTGCCTCTAAAAACTCCCTCCGTATTGTGTCGCGCCCCTTAGAGTCGGGAATCACTATTGTAATCACTGTTGGCGACAATGAAACTTTTGACCGTGTTTTGGCGACATTCCCTTTTAAACTTCCTAGGGAAGTGAGTACAGAATGAGATAGCATAATTTCATCTTTGACTAGTACTTGATTGAAAACATTGTACTTTACCTTCGTTCCTTCATTTAAAAATCATTACTTCATTCCTTCAAAATAAAAATGAAATGAAGAAACTGAAGACACTCCTTAGAGAAAAATATTTGTCAAAAAATATAGTTTGATAAAAAAAAAGTTTAGAAAGTTAAAGCCACTTTAATCCTAAAAATTATATGAATTATTAATTGCAATTACAGCAAAAATTATGTTTTGGGAAATAAAACAATTCTTTCTTTTAGCTGATAAAAATGAAATAAATTTTTTTAAATCTCAAACAAGAATTGGTTAAAAAGACTTCCTTTGTCACTAAACAGAACAATGCTTAACAACTAAAAAATTTTATTCAAAAAAATTTACAGCTTTATATTAATATATGTTTATAGTTGAGTCCATCTAATCGAATGATAAATATTTGAACCAAGAATTATTTGATGTTTCGTATCATGCTATGGTCTAATGAAGGTAATCGGTGCCCAAGACGAAATGATACCTACATTTTTTTTTTTTTTTTTCAGTTTTAAATTTTCATACTTGAACTCGATATATTTCTGATAGAAATATATTTTGGTTATGATGTTTAATTAAACTCATGGCTTCATCATTATTTGTAATTATTTATGAAAACGATGGATTTAATATTTCATAATTCTGTAAACGTTAGAAAGTTTTAAAATAATGAAGGAGATTCATAAAATCTATCAAAATAATAATTAGTTTCTCCATGCGTTCAAGTAACAGAAAAGAAATATTAAAATCTTATAGCTTTGTTTCAGTCCACTGAAAAATAATTGAAATCTCGAATTATTCCGGAAATATTTGCTTTGAAATAAAACAAAATTGCATTAAAAAGTCAGGAATTCTATATTTAATTCTAAGTATTTCTCAAAGATAATCTAAATCATTTTTTAGTAAAAATACTAGTAATGAATAATGAATGCTGATAATCGAGAATGTTATACAGAAAAAAGAGCTTCAAAAATAAAGTTAAAAACTTTTAATATAAAATAATATAACTTAATAATTTAATTTAATTTATAAACTTTTTAATTTATGAATCATATCTTATGTATCGAATTCATTTCAAGTCTTACTTTATTGTTGGTTATATTGATTGTCTTAAATCTGCTGATTACTTACTTTTCAGTAAATTTTGTGTAGAATTTTTTTATATATATAATTAAGCTACTGAATGTCTACAAAACTGAACATATTTTTTAAAAAAAATATTACTCTGCAATCAGAAATTAAAATTCTCAGCAAAAAATGTTTTCAATTTAAATTTTTAGCATCTGCAATATAATGGAAAAACGCTACTAGTAATTTATATTACAAACGGTTTGAACTATGTCGGGAATAAAAATTATATTCGATTACTATGGGAATAATATAATATTATAAAAAACATTTGCAGATATTTTTAATTTGCAGAACAATAAAGAATTGTTATCCGTGTAATGCCCGAAGATATGTGAATACTTTAAAAAAAATATGAACAATTAGGATCTTTATATATATATAATATGCACAAATCGTTACATTTTATTAAAATTGATGAGTTAAAATTATAAAAATAAATTCACAATGCTGTGTTCAAGCAATGTCAGTTTAATTCGCAGCTTCAGTAAAGCTTGAGAAATGGATTTAATTTTAAGTACAATTGAAAATTTTTTCTTCAATGTACTAAACTATTTAGCATATATCGTATTTGCAATTTGTTTACTTCATAATATTTAATGCAATATTTTTTACTACAGAATTGATGAAATAATTTTGAGTGAGAAAAAAATAAAACTGCGATTAAAAGCCTACTCTAGAGTTCTGCAGAGACGAAACCGCAAAAAAAGGCAACCCGCTTACTACGGAACGGACAGATGACCAATTAACTCTACGGGTGGTTGAAATCGAAGAGCTTATCTTCAAAAACCACCCTTAAAAGAAGGGGAAAGCATCTTGTAGTTTCTAACACTAAACGCCGTATTCAAAGGAACTTTTCCGAGTTTGGGTAGCCGCAGTCTAAAGGTTAATAACAAATAACTGCGTTTACTGACACAAATACACAGAAGGCAAAACACAAAGGTGGCGTGCACAAGCGATACACAGCAGCTCACTTAGAACAAATAGAAAAAAACACAAGAAGTAATATGTAGTAAACCACAACCACCACATACAAAGCGGAAAGACAGCATGGTGATGGACTACGCACATATTCACTAAGGTCTTTTAAAACGTGTGCTACTCTCCACTGTCTCTTCGCTTTAGTTCTACTCTACCGTCAACTTATTACTACACGACTGACTATTCCACATATAACTCAGGGCCGCGGTGGCCTGGTGGTAACCGTCGTGTGAGAGGGTCTCTTGCACGTTAAATCTGTCAGGCCAAACGTCCTCCCGCTGGTGTGGTGTGGAGAGGGGGTGCCAGCTCAGGTGTCGCCCTCGTCACCAGACAGTGGTTCAAAATGACGAGGTCCGTCCCAAAATAGCCCTCGTGTTGCTTTAAAACGGGAGGTTAATATAACTAAACTAACTATCCACACATATCTCAATGCTGCTTCAATATTTATCTCAAGAGCTCGCCGTACTATAACAATTCTCAGTCAATTAATTGCTTGAGCTCCACTAAACGCTTGCGTTACTCTGGGTTGATTCAAATTTGTGTCGTCTCACTATATGACTGACTTCGGCTTCGATAGCTTTTAAAGCTTCCGAAGAAGCAGTGGCTCTCGACCAATTAAGTATAAAGGTGAGTTTACACGAAGCTAACTATTGCGCGCAATAGAAGATCACGCCTACTTCCAGAAAATCAAGTGACCAGAAAGCGACAGTAGCAAATGATTGTCCCATCAGGACGAAAGTTGTCCATTGTCTCAACTGTTCACACGAGGACAATGCCGGGACAAAGAGAGGCTAACTATTGCGCGCAATATTTAGCCTCGTATGAATCCACCTTAACTCTCATTAATCCTATTCACAA
>JAPMOQ010019999.1:0-23600 GCA_026543055.1 Argiope trifasciata | reverse complement strand
AACAACCCAATATTTTGAGGATTTTAAAGAGGTTGTAAGAGAGGTTATATTGAAGGTTCTAAAAAAAGGGTAATATAAGGGTAAAAAAAGAAAGAAAGAAATTATTTATTGTTTCTTTAAAAGTGAATTTTTTTATGCACATATATCTCTGTCTCTACCAATTATAAAATAAATGCCTAAGTATGAGAGTGAATATAGTGGCACTACTCTATACTTAGGTAACCGTTAAAGAAGTTAATCTAGAATAACTAAGTTTTAAACACATATTTTTTAGAAGATAAAAATGTGATTTATTAAAAAATATTATTAATTAATTTGAATTAATTAAAAAAAATTAAACGACATTTTAACGTTTTCAGCAACAATTTTTGAAAATTTTTCAAGAAAGGATTTTGTACACCTTTATCCACCTAAAGTTATAACCCTTGGGAAAATCCAAGAATGGTATTAAGAATATGGTATTAATAATTACGAAATGCTGGTGTGAATTTATCATTTTCACTGAATCTACCGTGTCATTGGAAAATTATTTGGCGACTATTCCTGGCATGCGATTAACAGTATCCGAAAAACTACACTGGCAGAAAAAAAATTCCACCACCAAGAAAGACTTGTGCTAGGTAAACGAAATTTAGTATTCGTGTTTATACATCTGAAAGATGACATCAATTCAAATTTCGCACTTTGCACATAAGTGTGGCGCAACTGAAGTCCACTCAGAACCTGCAAATCAAATTTGCTTTAAATGAGATCTTTAAAGTCAGTGAACGATTTTTTTATATATATTTGGCATATTGAATTGATGTTAGCCAAGAATGTCTTTAAGAAGACGAAGAAGTTATTATCAACAGATCACCGAATTTGAAGGAGGTCGTATAATAGGACAACGAGAAGGTGGATTTTCTTTCTGCGATATTGCAGAATGTACCCACTGTGCAGGATTGTTGGGAGCAGTGGTCAAGGGGCGGTATTGCCTCAAAGAGATCGGGTTCCGGATAATCACGTGATACTACTGAGAGGGAAGATTGCCGTATTCAGCGTACGGCTTTGATCCATTGTAGTACGTCTGTGGCAGAAATCTGAGCTGCCGTTGGTACCACAGTGACACAACAAACTAATAGAAATCGGTTACTTCATGAACAGCTCGCCCTCATACCGCTATTGTTCCGCAACGCGCTCTACAGAGTGTCAGAATGTTACCTTGGCCTGCTAGATCACCAGAGCTCTCTCCAATTGACCACGTATGCAATATCGTTGGACGACAAATCCAGTATCGTCCATAGCCATCACTGATCGTCTTAATATTGACAGAACAAGCACAACAAACATGGAACTCCATATCACAAAGTGACATTCGGCACTTATATTATACAATGCCTGCACGTTTTCAGGCTTGTTTTAAAAATTTGGAGGTTACACCGGCTATTAATGTAACAATAGTTCCCTTTTAAACTCATTTGATTGAGCTTAAACTGACTTGTGATCATGAAAATTAAGTCAATTAAGCATGCTAAATAGACGAAGAGATTGCACAAATTTCATTGCTCTAGAATAATTTTTTCTTGGTGTTGGGAATTTTTTTCCCGCCAATGTAATTTGTTTTTCAGATATTTTTACCAACAAACTGTAACAAAAACTTAACACAAATCTATAATTTTGGTCGCTAATTCTCAAACGAAATTTGATATTTTAAAATCATATCGAATTTTAACTATCGTGTTTATTTCTTTCTGAAAGCATTGATAGACAGCCAGTCAACCTGTAATAGGATTTATGTAACTTTTAGTTCTTTGTAATGTGTGGTGAATAACACCTGAAGATTCTGCATAAGTACTAAAAAACCGATTATGTATTTCAAACGCCTTATCCCCAATTGATTCAGGGGAAAAAAAGCCTCTACCGTAGAAGTACTTATAAAGACATAACACCACATACTAAATTTCCTTTATTAAACTCATTCCATTTTTGAACTATTGTGTATACATGAATACGAAAGTACACTGACGAATGGTCGATTCTTTGTTAGATTAGGGCGTAAAATTTGATAAGAATCGACATTTTTAATGCTGAACTCGTGTATTAAATTTTATTTATCGAGCTTTCAACACTTTGGAGTTACCATGTTCATCTTCAATTCGGCACCCGGACAGACAAACTTTCTGGAAAAGAATTTCTTTCAAAATGTTACAGAATTTTACATATTTGGTGCTAATATGTAGCTAATCCTCTTTGTATGGCTCAAAATCCATTTTAGTTATTAAGCTTAAAAACAGACAGTATACCAAAAATGTATTCTTCGATTTAAGGAGCTCTGAAACACATAGTCTGCCAAAATATATAGTAACCAATCAGTATACTAATTTTATTACAATATTTTCTAACAAAACAACTTGCTAACAATACTTTCTTTCTGTACGCTTCGTATGCAAGAAAGTAAAAAGAGCAAAGAGAGATGATGAATGACTCGAATATTTAAACTTTTAATGGCACCATGTTGTCAAGAGGATCTATTAGGAAGAATTCTATATTCAAAATATAGAATGATTTGAGGTTATTAAAACCATGTGGCTTTTTGTCTATTACAATTAGACGCTTGAAAAGAATTTTTGAGTAATTATGAACATCAAAGTTAAGCATAACAAGTTTAACGGAATTTAAAAGCAACGCTTAATCCTTGTGAACCATCTGATAGTCAAAAGCGATTAGTCTAAAGATAAAAGCATAATAATTTATTATTAATGAATTTTGTCTTAACTACTGATCTCTATGTTTATACAATGCATCGAACATATGCTTTGAAAAGCTAACGTTAAAAGCATGCTAAAAGACTGTCATTCCAATTAATGGATTACAACCTTAACTATCCAAAATATTTTCTGCTTTCCTTTTAAATCTCTTTACTCTCAGCGTAAAATTTTTCACATTCTGGCCTAATTGGTTTAACCTAAGATATTTTATGTTTGCACACGATTCTTTTAACGGTTGCATAAAGACTTTTGAGAACAGTTTGGCAACAGTTTTAAAAGAAATCGTCTGATCCATTCAAACGAATGGAGATCTTTTGAACAATGTACACAATTTTAATAAATGGAAGTTTAAGGACATGCAATTGTTGATTTTTTTATTTACACTTTAGCTTCCAATTAGTTTGTTAAAATGATTCCCGTGGTGTGTAAACAAAGCGCTTATTTGTTTTACTTTAAGGAGATAAATAACGAATGTTGAAAAGTAAATATAGTAAACAATTGTGTCCTATTTGCGACAAATTTCAGAGAAGCTAATGTAACATGCATGTGTTTCACAAATTTGAAAAGAACAATGCTTGAATACACGACATTATGCAAATAAATAAAGAAAAGAAATTAATATTTTAATTGCTGGACACAGTTTAAATTTTGAATTTACAAAAGAAGATTTTACTTAAGGAGATAATGAACTCTATTAGACACTTTTGGGGATTATTCAATCAGGGTTATGAAATTTTTATGCGTATGTATTAAAATATAAATACGTAATTTTTCTTTAAAAACATTTTAAAACAAAATACATAATTTTTAAAAAATTAAAAAATATAATTTTTTAAAATTTTAAAACATTTTAGGCTTTTTTTTAAATTTATTTTATTATCCAATGTAAATTTATTTAGAACAAAATTACGTATGATTTTGTCATTCCAATTAAGTTCTAATTTTGTGGAAATATATTTATGCACACTTACTGAATTTTCAAAAGAATTTTATGTCTTTCTGAATAAAAATTGATTTTTAAAGAACTAAAATAACTCGAAATACAAAATGCATACCTCATTTACTTTTAATGTTTGATTGAAATCTTTATTACACATATATTTTGGTAAAGAAATGACAAAAAAAATTTTGAAATAAACAAAAATGGACGAAAACATACAAAGACCCTTGCCCTCTTAAGTCTATATTAAAATTTGATTCGTTTCGATGTCGAAAATTTTTTTAATAAAAATATAGAATGAATAATTTAAAAAGGTTTATTTTATGATACAAATGCCTGAAACAATGATTTAAAAAACAGGCAATGACTTTGTCACAAAAAAAATGTACACCTGGAATTTTTGAAAAAATTTTAAAATTTACCTTAACCTTGAAGGAAAATTCTTTTTACTGTCAATGTAATATTCTATTCAAAGCGTTTCTTTACTGTATTTATAAAATTAAGAATTACTTTTTAACTTTTAAAACTGTTTTTCTTTTTAAACATTTAGAATTCTATACTCCATGAAAAAATACTGGATTCCCTTTTATTTAATTATTCATTTTTGATGGCAAGCATAATAAACAGAAAGTATGAAAATTGTCAAAAAATTCGAAGTCGAGATTTTGATCTCCCTGAGTTCGAAAAACACATTTTGTGGAAAATTTCTGTCCGAAAGTCATGTCAATTTATATGCCTGCTCAAATATAAATTAACATGATAATTACAAAGTGAAGAGATAAAATTTTGATACACAGATGTAATAAGTACCTGTTTAATTTTGCGCCATTTTCTGGTCCACTGTCTGTGGGTCTGTAATTTCATAAACATGTAAGCATGATAATTCTAAAATCCAATGACTTAAGTATATCAAATAAGGCATGAAATCAAGTAAGTGAAGAACTCGTCTTTGCTCAAGGTGCTCAGTAACTTTAACTGTTGCTCATATTTTGATCGAATGCCCCGACTATGGCTTTCATCGTAAGCGTTATTTTAATTGCTCATCTTTAGATATACGAATGCTGTTAGGCGAACATCCTCATCAAAATGTTTTTAAATTTTTAAAAGCTATTGGATTTTATCATTTTATCTAAAATATTTGAACGAAAATATATATGTAGCATTTACTTCTCGCTTTTTTATTGTAATATATTCAGTATTATCTTAAACATATGTTAATATAATTTAATATTTAATCCTAATTTTTTTTACAAAAGTATGTTTGAATAGATACCATGAGGTTGGCGCAGTATGGTCAGAATTAGCTATTGCGCCAAAACAAATCCACAAATCCAGTCCTATGTAAGTGAGGTTTTGTGTCTAATTTTTGTTTCGACTTATCTAAAGCACAAACTTGATGTTCGGATACTGTTAACGACATGCCAGGGATAAATCAGTAGAAAATGCCTAATTCACTTCAAAAGTGAATATTTTGTTACTATTTTACACCATGTAAAGCGTTCTCTGGCATGATAAGTTTATTATGGAATATGCGAGAAAATTTTGGGGAGGTCACTCCCGCTTCCTTACTAACATGATTGATTACACAGCCTTGTCTCACTCTACTCATATTACTGACTGTATGTTTTCATCAGATTCGTCATGCCCAAGCTTTTCTTGCTTTATTTACTGTATGATACTTTCTTTTCCGAATTTCAGACAAGAATCGGAGTGTACTCAGCTCATACTCCTGCAGGTTCGTCGACGAAAAGCATTCTCCATTATGCTCAGGTACATACACTTCATTTTACAATTACTTTCTACCGTCCTTGTACTTCCAACACTGCTATTCAAATCCTGTCTTTTAATTCCTGAGCTTATGCCTTTTGTTTTTTCTGCAGTTAGTTGATTCCGGCAAGTTCGGAAAGTATGACTACGGAAAGAAGGGAAATATTAAACGTTATGGTCAGGTATGTAGCTTGGGTTTTTATATTACTGTTTTATAACTTAAATATTGTACAATTAAACCACAAATATCGACCATGAATTTACCATGAATATTTATAGCACTTTACAAGCCCGCTGACAGAGAGTTGCCGTCGATTTAAGCCTAAATTAGCATGAATTGTTTTTTCAATAGCGCCATCTAGGGCCAAGAGTACGACTTAGCTACTTTATGCTTCACATTCGCTGGCACTGCCCCTTTTTACAAGGGGGGGGGGCATTCATATTATTCATAGATAGAACACAGAATAACAACCATGCCCGAACCAGGACTGGAACCCTGGACGGTCAGATCACGAAAAAGGCACGCTACCCCTATGCCAAGACGCCGGCTAATTTACGTAATAGAATGCTGTAACAATGAATATATAAATAATTGTAAAAATAACAGAGAGAGTCAACAAATAATTAACATTATTAAGAACTTTTTAGGGATTGTATTGGGTAATTTAAAGAATTCAATGATATTCTTGAAATTAAAACATTATATATATATATATATATATATATATATATATATATAATCAAGAATACTATTACCTATTTGCATATATATTACAATTCCTAAAAAAATTTCCCTATCCTATAATTTCCCTATAGACCTCTTTCTGCCGCATTTTAGACTTCAAATAATATCATTGAATGGATATCATATCAAATTGAAATGGATTTAGAAGTAGCTTTTGGTAAGATTATATGATAAACACTTTGAAATGTTCTAAAGCTTAGAATATTTCTCGGAGTTTTTACTTTTATTTTGTAAACCAAGTAACAAAAGTTCTCCTTGGCTATGCAATCATGAACTTAAGTTTTTGAACAGTTTTTGCGCCACCAATGTTGCATTTCTTACCGTTAGGATTTTCTGTACATTCTTTTTTTTAAAGAAACCATTTATTTTTCCATGTACTTTTTTAATCCCATTATCGCATTTGATGGAATTCTGAAAAATTGAACAAACAACAGACGGTTTTTGAGAAACTTCAATATAAAAAAGCAAAACACTGTATGTATCATTATCTTAAATTGCATCCAAAATGACGCATTTCCCCATTTTTATAGGACACTCCACCACAATACGATTTATCGAAGATCACTGCTCCTGTTGCCCTGATCTGGTCTTTGAACGATGATTTGGCCGATCCGGTGGACGTTGGACTTCTTATTCCGAAACTCAAAACTCTGGTTGAAGTTTACGAAGTACCTGCTCCTTTGTTCAATCATGGCGATTACGTGTTAGCGTTGCATGCAAAAACTCTTCTCTACGACGAAATAATGAAAGTATTACAGAAATATGCTGTCTGATAGGGAACACTTTAGATTCAGTTTCATCATCAATTTCCATAAAGCTATAATTCAGTATTATAACATCCGTTTTTGTTCGTCGCAGAATTGTAATTTGATTTTTCTTATAAAGATCTAATTGCATACTTTTTGGGAAATCTAAGAAATGTTATAGATTTTTCGTGGATAATTCTGACAAAACACAGTGAAACAAATAGTATCAATGCACCATCATGATTTTTTCGCAAACGGGAGTATCTTACTATATACACAATAGACGTCATAATTTTTCTACGGTTATTGACAATTATAGTTATGGTTATAAATTACTGGCATTTTTTTAAATTAGAAACATTATGTTGACATATTCTCGTCCTACCTGGTGCAATTTCGTTTCATTATCCGTTCCTTAATATAATAAATAAACAGAGAAAATAGAGTGAATAACTGCTTATACAATTTTCAAAAAAAGTTGCGTAAAACTATACACAAAAAAACATACAATTGCAGTATTAATAAGCTATTCTGATTATTATAAATTTAATTTTGATAAGCTAATTCCTTCAAACGTAATAATTTTTAAGTATATTAGAGTATATTATTACATAGAATCGAAAACAGTAATTGCACGATAAATTTGAATATTTATTATAAAAGCGGAAAAATTATATTTTTATTGAATATTGCATTAATTATACACTTTTTTTCATAAAATTTATGTGTATGCATGTAGATAGTTAATTTTAAAAATTATAAATGTCGCAAGAGGTGTTGATTGTGAATATTAAGAACAGTATTTTGGAATGTATTAGCCACGTGGATAGATAACTATAACGAATTCGATAACTATTTTAATAATTAATGATGCTTTTTATTAGCATTTTAACATGTAAAAAATTCGCTTTCTGGATTGAATTAAATTCATTAAATGTTTTTCCTTAGTTTTTTTAATAAGAAAAAATAATTTTCTAGGTTGTGTTAAGTTTATTAAATGTATTTCCTTTGTTTTAAGAATTATAAAATTGTTTTCTGAATTGTGTGAAGTTTATTAAATATTTTCTAGTTTTTTCAACAACAAAAATCTTTTTCTGAATTATGTTTAAGTTTATTAAATATTTTTCATTTGTTTTTTAATACGGAAAAAAAATCGTTTTCTGGATTGTATTAAGTTTATTAAATGTTTTTCATTATTTTTTTAATAAAAAAAAGTTTTCTGGATTGTGTTAATTTTTTTTAAAAATTGTAAAATAGTTTCCTGAATTGCGTGAAGTTTATTAAATATTTGTTTCAACGAAAAAAATCTTTCTACGATTGTATTAAGTTTATTAACTGCTTTTCATTAATGTTTCTACGACAAAAAAAAAATCGTTTTTCAATGGAGTAAGCTGTGTTTTTAAAGAAATATGGAAGAACTTCGCGTTCTTCTTATTGATTCATGGCCTGGAAGAAATTTTCTATTTTAATAAGAAAGAAAAAATAATTAATATGGCAAAAAATACGATTTTTAGAAAGAAAACCCCATAATTTAACTTCAGTTTATCTTATTATTTCAATGACATAAATGAATCGGAATTGTGACGAAATTAGGAATAAATGTGAAACATATAAATGTCTCTGCTTTAATGCATATTATAAAAGAACAGTAATATCTATTTGGAAGATTTCTGCTAACAGTTATGTATTTAAAAAACATTTAGTAAGTATTTCATACGTTATATGAAATACTCACAACTTTGAAAAATTATCTAATAAATAAAAATATTATTATATTGGACATTAGATGGAGATAAATGATCAAAAAAAGATCTTCTGCTTTTTTTATATTTTAATTTTCGAATTTCTCAAAAACTTTGTTAAAACTGTGTTTTTTAAATCTGCAAGTAATTCAAACTGAACACAGATTTATATACTGGTTGTAAAAATTATATTTATCATAAATTTAAACAAATATTTATCTAATTAATATTTATATTTATCTAACATTTAAATCTTTAAAATTTAATTCTTCTTCATTTTAAGTTTTCCTCCCTTGCTGAGAAAATTCTCAAAAATTTGTAAACAATTTTATGTTTCATTTTTAAAAATTTGTTTCATTCATTAATTTTGTTAATTATGATGATTTAATTTAAGATTTTTACACGATATCTGTTGTTATGTTACATTATGGTGTAGCAATTTACGCTTTTTATCATCTGATTTCAGAAACTTTAAATATTATGTTCCTTTATGATTTTATAGTCCATATCATATGCATGACATCTACTTTTATCTTTCTGGTGTTATGTTATTTATCATGTAAATAAATATGTTTTTAATAATGGACTTGTCAACTTTTTGGTAAATTAATTTACAAAACTCATATCTACTGCTATACGTACAAACGTATTATCCAACTCACTTGAGAAAGTGGTTGTTATTCAACCCCGAGCCTATGAGTGCTTTTGTTGGTGAAGTGTGACGATGAAATATTGCTTAAATCAGGAAGATATAAAATGGTTATAATAAAAACAGTTGCATTGACATCTCCTAATTTATTAAAACAGCTCACCTTGATGTCGCAATGTTTAGTTCTCAGAATTTTTTCTTTTTGGAAACTGAGAAATATTATTTCATTGCTAACACACATTTTTTTATTAGAACATGAAAATACACACACGTATAGTATGTATGTGTGAGTACGTATTCTCTCTCTCTCTCTCTCACACACACACACACAAACACACACAAACACAATCAGTTCATGCAAATAATGCTTAGTTTTTTCTACTTAAGTAACATACCAAAAAGTTTTAACCCTTGTGCATTAATGGCTTCTAGCATAACTGAAATCTTTATCACCTTTTATGATTAGCTTATTATAATTAATTTAATCATTGAATAATAAAAATGGAATCGTCGGGAGTGATTTGATGTAGGTAATATAAACAAATGAACAGTAACCTAGTTAATAGCATTTGTTTTTTGTTTTTGTTTTTTTGAAAAATAAACGAAATACAATTTTCTTGCATTCCCCACTTTTACTTAAGATTTACAATCCATTATCATTAAAAATTATTTGCTTTTGAAAAAAGTTATGAAAGTTTAAAATTAAAGTGCGTGTAAGAATAAGACTCCCGAAAGCATAAATCATTTTGAAAAGTTTTGATTAGTTTAATTTTTTCACATCACTTTTGTTTTTTTAAATCTAGGTTATTTTTTTAAGACTTTGATTAATCTAATACATAAAACTGAATTTTTGTTCGTACTTTATGCGCTGCCTACTGTTCATCTGATTACGATGAAACTTGTCCAACGTATTTCTTACAGTTGTACTAAGGCTACATTTTAAAATTGACAACAGTACTCGGCAAACGGCACATGCATCAAACAAAATAAAACAAATATTATGATTAATGCCAACCAACGCAAGTGAAATGAAATAGAAAATATTTGGTATAAACTATTTTTTTTCTTCTCGTTAATAAATAGTCATCTGTAGAAGACTTATTGATTGCGATAAAGTTTTTATACAATAGAAATTTCTCAGACCAAAAAGTAATTTTTATAATCATTCAGTAAATAGTCAAAAATTATATTGATTATACAAGTGAATATTGTGTTAGTCGCTTCGTCAAAAATACGTCTTCCAAATGTTCGTCACTTAGTAGGTGTAACAGCGCATTACATAGATATGAACTAACTCCAATTTCTCAAACAAACGAGAAAATATAAGGGAACAATGAAACAGGTAGTTTACGAATTGAAAATTTAAAGGCTTCAAAATCTCCAAATCAGCATGCGGCAAGAACCGAAAGACAATGTTTATGCACTAACTGATCACGCACATCAGAATAAGAACATGCAGCAAGAATCAAGGCAATTATTCAAAGCGGATAGCAGAATGAAGATGTGTTCACCTCACTCACCTACTGTCCTACCATCACAAGAAAAACCCTGGGTAAAATCCTATTTTAGCCCACCTCTGGCGACTTTTTCAAAATCTCGCCAATTTTTCAAATCTCGCCAAATTGAATGTATTTGATTAGTGGGTGGGTATTAGACTTCGCAGCGATCGGGCGTACAAAATAAGCGCAAAATATAGGGTTGCCGCATTTCTCTTCAGATGATGTCAGGGATGCCATTTTGAAATCATTATCGCTGATTATTTGGCGAGATTTTGAAAAAGTTGCCAGAGGTGGGCTAAAATAAGATCGAACCAAACCCTGAACATGGTTGCCGTAAGTAGGCGAGTCTAAGTAAGGAAGCAGACCACAAGTAGGAAGTCTAAGAAGACATTAAAGCAGACCACATTTGGCTAACTAAGCGCACTTCATTAGGCGAGAAATCCATCTCGCTTCTGTTTGCACAGATGTATTTATATGACAATTAAATAAAACTGAATTGTAGGTAAACTTAGAAATTCCTTGTTATTCAAGCTTTAAAATAAAGCCTTTCGTAAAATAGCCTTCAACGGCATTTCTTTAACTGCGTTTGTATTGTTTTTTTTTTTAAGATGAGACTGCCGTCGATTGAATAAAAACAAAATAGTTTTATATTTTCTCGAAGATTCATGCGTCTTTAAGGGTGAAAACTTACGTTTTAAAACTAAATCCCCCCCCCCCCTCCATTTTACACAAGAATTTATGAGTTTTGAATAAGGTGAAAACGATAGTTTCAAATATTAAATTTAAGATCAGAAAAAAAGTTAAATTGGAACCGTTTGGTTCATAATAAATCTGTTATTGTTTGATATAAAAAAAGTAAAAACACGAAATTAATCAAAAGAATTAAAATATAAATAAATTAAATAGACAACATTAAAGATATTTATTCCTTTCATCTTTTTTCAGAACTAACGAAGTATGTATCAGAATCTTTGTAATAACTCATACACCTTAAATTTGTTACCCAGTCCTCCGTAGCACTTCTCATACATATATTACATATAACGTAATGTCCACAAACTACTGAAGAATAGATATTTCCTAAGAATTTTAAAATTAAAACATTACTCAATTATTTTGCTGGCTTCTATTACTAACTGAATATATAACCGGCGATTCTTCTAATTATAATGATACCAGTTCTTTAGGCGCCAAAAGAAATACTGCCCTTTCGTACAACCCTAAAATGTTATAGAACATCCCGTTTTCAATCCGACTGACCCTTACTTTTAGGGTTATTAGTGTTTTTCTCCCGACTGTAAGACAGTACATACCTTTGATTTCACACGACTGCATTTCCGCAATTGACGTGCATTCTACACAACTACGAGCAAGATCAATCACTTCAAGTGTAAGGATCGAGCGTAGAAAATCCATGTTTTTCACATGGTAATTTGAATGACCGCGAGTCAGACAGTCAATAAATTGGTTTTTGCTGAAGACGGAAAATGAAATGCTGTCTATCTTACAGAACATGAATAATAAAGTAAAAAAATAGAATAAATATTATTTGTACTTCATTGTATATTATGAAATTTCGATTAATGTATTCATTGCCGATAAGAAAATATTATCTCGGTTATTTTAAGCAAAATTTCAAAAATTATTTCTTTAGCTGCAGCAACGCTAGTTCTTTATAAATATTATTCAGATGAATAAAACAAAACAACAAACATTTTCTTGATGCTTTATCTGAAAAAACTAAACGGCGGAAAATTCATCTACGTAGAAGAGAAAATATAGGGATTGTCAAAAAATTCGAATTGGAAATTTTGGCGTTTCACCACGTTTTATACCTCTCCGAATTAAACATTTTTGGAAAACGGCCGTAATGTCTATCCGTGACAAAGATAACTAAAACACGCTTTGAGGTAGACGGTTGAAATTTAGTATTCCGTATTTGAACCTTATTTGGATCTTCCTAACTAATTGAGTAAAATCTGTTTAGAGGAGGTTTGCCTGTTCGAATGTAATAATATTTATAAAAAGAACACTAGACAAGTGAAATTCAATACACAGATTTGACAACTAGAGTATAAACAACTATCTAAGACTTTTTAGTAAAATCCAACAACTGTTGTTGACTGTACTTTCAGAAAATTGTAAATGCGATAATTCAAAAACTTGGTGACAAATTTATTAAATTTGTTATGTAATTGAGGCTACAACTACAGTTTTATGTCAAATCAAGTGAGAAAAACGCGTCTAATGCACAAATTCGATTTTCGGAACTATTATCTGCATGCCATGGTGTACTGATGCAGACGAGACCTGGAGTCTCGTCTTCGCGAGGTTGCCAGAAAACTCGTGAACATTCCACAGAGCGAGCCTGGATTCCAACCAAGATGGTGGCAGAAGTGCGATGGAGACGGTAGAAAAGGCCGGTTGATGAATTAGAGAACTTCGTTTTTATTCAATAGTGTTTCGGGCTCAAAACAAAATGAATTTCAAAATGTAAATAGCTTGATTTATTTGTATGTGCTGTGTTTACATGTAACTGTGGTTGATGCGTGTGTTTCCTTCAAATTAAACGAAAAAACCCAAAACTGGTGGTGGCACTTCTTTCAAATTTCACAACCCATTTCAGTACAATGGGTAATACTATTGATTCAGTGAAAATGCTAAAGTCTCCAAATGTTAATATTTCTTAACTATTGTGCACCAATATGCAATTAATTCTCCGGCATGACAAGTTTTTAGAGGGTATGCGGGAAATTTTGGGGGAAACTAAATCAATGGTTTTTTTTTTATTAAGTTTTTTTTTAAGTTGGAATTTCCGATAAGAATTATTTTATGGAAGTGTGGTTTTTCCTCCCTCCTAGTAATTACAATGGGTTACACTCTTTTGGCAAGTTAGGCAAGTAAGGGAAATAAAACATTTGCATTGAACAGATATATAGTAATGATTCATCTTCTCCACGGCCTGGCCATTGTGGTTTCTTTTTCACACGCTCCATAATTGCCATTTCCAGACTGATCTCCTCAATGGCGACGGTTTATGGAAGTAATTGCTTACAGATGGACAGGTGGAAAACCCTCCTTTTAAGAACGGACATCTAGCCCTTTATAGCGAGTCCAGATAAAGGACCACCAGTGCACTAATCGTGTCTGCGACACAGATGAGCAGCCTGCTTTGTTTCCCGTTGTGAGCATTCCTGCGGCCAGCTGTAGACCATTGAAGTTTTTACTGAACGACGATTGGAGAATCGGCAGCCCAAATGCTCCAATGTGGATGAGATGCGGAGTCCAAGGAAGAGAGAAAATGCGAGGGTTTTTGGAGAGAAAGAGGAGACGGAATTTTTTAGGTAAAGAGGTCCAGAGGAGAGATTGGTGAAAGTCGAGAGCAAATTCCATCCGAGGAATTCGGTGGACTCCTGGAGTTAACCCCGGTACCAGTGCGAGACTTTGACGGCCGGTTAGCTGTTCTCGCGAGTTTCTCCGAAATGTTTCGAGGAACTATTTTTGTGGTGTTCCACGTGGACTTTTCATTTAACCTAGATGACAAATAGCATTTTTTCTGTAAATAAAGTAATTTGATTAAAACGCTACCCTTTATTTGATCGGACCAGATAGAGAAGTTACAATACATTTCGAACACCGACAATACGTTTACTGCTGAATGCATATTAGTTCCCATAGAAAAAATTATATAAATTATAATATTTAATAGAACATGAACCTTTAAAAGTTGACATTTATAGAAAGTGAGGATAGATGAAAACTGATAACATCTGGATGTCATGAGCTCTCGTAAGAAGCAAATACTAAAATCTGAGAAGTTGGATTTTTTACTTTTCCAATTTTAAATATATTTGGCAAATTTTATCTTTCCAATTATATTGCGGGATCCACAAAAAATTTAACTTTTTAATTCGAACTTGCATAGGAACACACGAGAAGAAATGGAACTGAAATTAAGTTATTATTTCCTGTAAAAAGTTTAGAAGTCGCCAATAAATATTTATATATTCAAACAAATAATTCAAAATTACAAGAAGCAGTTTATTAAAAATTCGTTTCATTTCGAGACATTTTATGGGTTAAAAATTCAACGCAACATTATTCTACTGCAAACATGGAAGCAAAGCAAAAAGAAATATGCTTGACAGAAGTTTCACAAAAATTTAATACCGAGATTTATAGTTTCAGTTGCATCCGAATCGAGCAAATACAGTTTTAAACAAGTCTGACGCTAACGCTTGTCAAAAATTTAGGACAATAGAAACCGAACCTTGAAACCGAATAAATAATTGCAGATTCGAAATGCTAGACATAAACTGGGTACAAGCGTTATATTGAAATTTAGAAAAGGCATATTAAAAAGAGACAGAAGAGAATACAACTACTATGCGATTCGCCTATCTCACGGTACCGATATTAGTCGTCAAAAAACTCACCATTTCCAAAGAAAGATTACATAAAAAGGTACTTTTATTCCATCCATTTTCTTATTTGAATATTTTTTAAAAAAAGGATTAGATAAGACTATACTTTTGCAGAGACCAAAATTTCCATTAATCTGGTAAGACTATCCTTGCTCAATTTGGGAATAAAGTCCTTATGTTGCAAGATGGCACACAGAATTAACGTTTGAAGCTAATTGCACTCATAAACGGAACGCTGAAAAGCGAAATTCAGTGGGCAGCAATTAATATAATCGAATAAAGGCTGACTTTGATAATAGCACTGAAAATTTAAAATACGGCAGTTAAACCACAATTAAGACAAATAGATTTAAAATTCCCATTTTACTAATTCCAGGCGTTTTCTAAATAACGAAAGTTCAATCAATGCACTGTTATAAAAATACAAAAGTGAAATTTGGGTATACAACTTCATACAATTCATTTAGTTAGGAAATTATATTTGGGGAAATGCATGAAATACAGTAGACTCGTATAGAGAAAAGCACAGATAATTTATGATCTTGAGACGTTACAATAACCGTCGCATTTGTATATATCGAGAAACTAGTTACAGTATAAATGCTGTTTAAAAATTCCAGAGTCAAATTTCAGAATGATTTTCAAAGATTCGGGTTTGCTCAATTGCACAGATGGAACAGAAAAACAAATTTAACGAGAACGAATTTTATTTACATTGCCATTTACAAGATCTCGTAGAAGAATCAATTAACAGGAACCATTTACGTTTTCACAATCATCGTCTAAGAAAAGTACTTTTTATTTCGTTTAACTCAGACGATTTTAAAAACTTCAAAGACGATATTTTTAAGATAAATTGAATAAGAATTATTTTCACACGGAATAGGGATGTGATCCTTTTAATCTTATTTGTATCAATGAGTAGTAATAATTCTTGATTGTTATAAAGAACCACAAGAGAAAAAAGTTTAGAAGCATAATAATTTGCCATTTATTGTTTTAAGAATTAAATTACATGCACAATGAAATACAGTACTACACTATACATATATAGCTCCAGAATTTAAGATGAAACATTCGTAGGAATACTAAAACTTGTTGGGAAAAAAAATTAAAAAATAAACACGAATGAAGGAATTGTCTGACACATTCAACAACCTTTTATAGCGTTTTCGCCTATAAAAATTTAATGTGACATTGCCAACATAATGAAACGCTAATAAATAAACCGACTAGCTTCAACTTCATTGTTGAGAAGCTTAAGATGCATCTTGACAAACAAATGATTTAAGAAATGGAGCAGTTTTTAACCCACTTAACATCAAGTGAAAAAATTCTGTACTTTGACATTTGGTATTGCGAAATTTAATATGTTACAAATACATTTGTATACACCAATACAATTAAGTAAAAAATTTATAAACAAAATAATTCATTAAAATATACAAAGGATTACATAGTTCTTTAATAAATTACATTCATGAAAAATGGTTAAAAATATTCACATTATCAAAGCTAGAGAAAAAAGCAAATTGTCAGTGTAAAGTAATTAATGCGAGACTGCATTATACAAGAAAAACATTCATGCATTTTATTCAACTAACTATTGGAGGAATTCTAACATTTCTAATTTCACTTTCAAAGCAAGTCGTACATTAAGTTTAATTAATAAAGATTGGACGATGCATTAAAATATAAAAATTTAATCTTTATATGCTCCGATTTGAAATCAGAAGCTGTAAAGATGACGTCGAACCGCGGAAAAAGGACGCCAATAAAATAACCTTTATTCGAATTAAATTGGCAGCTATTCTTAAGATTTGCTGAAATGAAGATTCAAAGAAGAATTGGATTGCTGTTTTACCTAGATCCTGTTTATGCTTTGAATTCGAAAATTTCTCGAACTGTTTAATAAAAAGAACATGTATCGAACAGAAAAAAAAATTACCTAGATTTAAGAAGATTCTATTTTTAAAACGCAAGCTTGCCCTATTGTAGAGTGTTAGAATAGGAAAGATTGTTTACTGAAGGAAATGACAAAATTTTAAAATAAAATTTTTTGGAAATAAGCTAGAAGTAAAGAGGAGTCCTCAAAATTGACGCCAACATTCATTGGGGCACATTGGGCAGAAAAGGAATCTAAAAACAAATCGTGTAGCGACAACGATTGCGGAAGGTAAGTCAAATGGAAACCAGAAAGTGGCAAGTATAGAAAGAATAAGCTTGACAATTGCAAAATTTGGACCCTAAACATACTGTATGGGTTCCCGTTAAAAACAATGAATACGATTAATATAAGTTAACAGTATAAAAAAATTCTCCATATATAGATAAGACGTTTTGCTTCCCATGTGGGCTAGTTAAGACGTAAAATTCGAGGATTTTTAGGGGGGTGAGAACTAACATTCATCATTTAGTTTCGCTAGAAGATACCAAAATTTTTTGCTGGATATAAATTTTACGCGGTATTAAAAACTTAGATAAAATACTTCGGGTTTTCTTTAACACTTCAGGTTAACAGAATGTAACGTCTGAAAACTGTCAACTAGGTGAACGCAATTAAGAGCTTAAATAGCGGATACCATTCGAGTTCGACGTTACTTAGCTAAATTAAACTTTCAAATGCTTATCTGATACTAAACGACTTCTACCGACTTGAGTTGGCTACTATTCAGGTCAAGCTCCACGGCATTTTTGATTTCGATGGTGATCGGGCATCGGGTTCAAGAATGCCTTCAGGAACTTTGCAAGATTATCAGTGAACTGGCTAGCACAGTCATTGACAATCGCTGGACAAAATTAAATTCAAGCCATTAATAGATCTTGAACTGACAATGAAATATTTATATAATTTTAAAATGAAGATATCTTCCATAAAAGATTCTAGATAATCTTTAAATTTGTATTATTCACGATGGGTTTGGTTTATTAATTGAATTTGAACAACCTACTGAATGAAAAATTGACAAAATTTATTGAGGGGAAGCAAAATTTATCTAGAAGCAGGAGCTAAACTCTGCAATCGATAAAATTTCTCAAAGTTTATTTTGCCATCAAAATTGCCTAATGCATTTAAATTAATAAATACCTCTATAGATTAATCAAGGTGTTGAATTTGATTTTTGAACTTAAAGATAAGGTTATGCCTCCAAATATCATGCTCAAGGACGGGAATTTGCCATTTTTGAGCGGATCAGCAGCTGAAATAAATGAAATCGTTCAGTAGAGCGTTATCTAGCGTTTAAACCAGAATAGCCTATTTTCAAGTTCTAGGTTCCTTGCATTAAGATTCTGATTAACTCCCTAAATAAAGTCTTTTCAATTAGACTGCATATGATTGAAAAGTCCTTAAACTATACCAATACAAAACTTGCAAAAGTTGAAAACTCGAAGATTGAGGATCTGCACTTTCATAAGAAATTCTAAATTGCCTCATCTGACGCGTGAACCAGACAAGTTTCGCTATTATTTAATCTTGCGCACATTAACTAAAAATAGCATTTTTACTAAATTTAAGCAAATAAAATGCATGTTTGGCATGACAACCAATGAAATTTGTTCGATATTAAATTGAAAAGGAATTTGAATGCGAATTATCCATTTTATTTAGAGAAAAGATGCGATTTTTAAAAATTTGTAATTTTAACCGAAATGAAGAAAGTTTTTCTACCAAGATCAACATTTTTCAGAAATTGAAATAAATATCCGTTACTTTCGAATGTTTTAATCGTGATGGTGGCCAGTCATCACGATTAAAATCTGTGTTAGAAGCAAAAGACGGTTTATTAGCATGCCGGCGTTGCTACGAACCGTCTTCAGCTTAGAGATCCCGAATTTAATTGACTTTCGAGTGAGATACAAATCCTACTATATACCTGTTTAAAAGTTAAGATTAACAATTTATGAATACAAAAGTATTGTTAAGCTCTTTATTTTGATCCAATACGAGTGAATAGCGATGACTTGTCTGGTTCCTGAATTCCAAATCCATCCAATTTAGTCGGGACGTAAATAGCTTTAGATGCGTTGCACGCGCAACATTTATGGTCTGAATATAAAGATCTTAAATTTTAAAAAATGTTAAAGCGGACTGTATTGCAAAATTGATAATCAACGTTTTCTTTGCACTAACCAGTTGACTTACAATCGGAAATGAGGAAAAGAACATCGAAAATTAAGCATAGTTAATATTTCGGGGAACTTGACATCTAAACGATTATTAAATGGACAAACAGAAAAGATACCTACTACATAAAAATTTCGCACAAATTGTTTTAAAAGTTACAATAAAAACTGCGTTTATGCACAAGTATTGCAGATTGTTGCAATTTGGTAGCGTTGTCAAGAAAAAGTGAGTGCAGAGGATAAACACAGTAAACGTTTTAATTTCAAGATCGGGATACTAAACTTTTCATGGATTTCTTGCCGTTATATGGGAACACGGACTTTACGTTATCATTTGCCTACATCGACAAAAGATTTATAGCAATGAAACTAACGCATTAACTCTTTGCGATCGGCAAATTCCTCTGATGGGAGTATCAGCTAATCAGAGCAAATGCAGCTTTTCGGAGTTCTCCCTTAGTGATTTGAAGCAAATATATTGATATTAGAAAAACACTAAATTCGTTGAAACTGATTTATTGTGTTTAATAGTGCTTTTAATAAATAAAAACAAATTTTTAATTTCTGTAATTTTCCAATTTGAAATAAAATCTTGCCGCCATAATGGCGGCTCTGACTTACGACTTGCGAATGCCAGCACTGTGACGGCATCGACCGCATAGGATTAACATTAGATAACGAATCGTTTCTTGCAGAGCGAGTCAATGACATGAGCATAAATTTCTATACTTGATGAAATGGTTGATTTGAGGATTAGGATTTAATACCACATATATATATATATATTAGCGCACTAATCAAGCGAAGAGCATTTTAATTCTCATCTTGGTTGTTTTAGAAACAATGAGAAAAAAATTCCATAATCCGTATGAAAGTAAATTCATACTTCGCTTCATTTAATTAAAATTAAACTCTGGGATCTCACAATATTAAAGCATCAATTACATTAGTATTTAAGAGAGAAAGGTTAAAAATATCCTACAGAAGGCAAGTAGGTCTTTCTTGCTGAAATTTAAAAAGTTTTAATTACCAAGAGTCGCACTACTTTCGAGAATTATCTACCAAATTAGAATATAGTAGAGTTTGTTATCAGTTTTATAAATTTCGAATAAGGATTTTCTTCTGAGACAAGTTATGAAACTGTTAGAACTTCAGATTCAAAAGCCTTATAATCAAGTCCCTAAGCTTAAAAATTTTCCAGACTACTTCGAGTTTAATAATCTGAAATAACGCTTTGTAGAAATTAAGTTAAAAACTGCAAATATTAATTTTAGAAGTGGTTTATATCGCTCTCGTCACACATGCACCGTCCAACCATAGTTAAACCTCATTTTAAATAATTAAAAACTTATTAAAAATAAACATAAATTTTAACACTACTTTTTAATTTTAAAATTCAAATTAGACTATAAAAGAAGCAGCTCTTCGAAATAGAAGAGCTCATTCAAATATTTAGAAACATTACTTGTTTGCATTATATAGAATACAGCTTTAAAACCATTTTCGCAGTACGAGATAATATGCAGTACCATTAAATACAGTTTTCACAATAGCAGATTTGCTCAAATTGAGCATTTGAGATACTGATTGTAACAATTGCAAAGTCATTTGCACTATTTTACATATACATATTTACAAAACCTGAAAGTTAAATTCCCATTTAAAGCTTTGAAGAATTAAGGGAACATCAGAACTAAACTTGCATTTAAGATCTATTGAAATAAATTTAAACTGCATGATAAAGTTTAACGTGAGAGGCAACAATATACAATCAATAAAATAAAAGGCAATTTAACCTTGCTTGAAATCAAATTTCAATTGCAATGCAATTCATGAATATTGCAAGTTAAAAATATAACTACACGATACATATTAAAAATTCACTTTAAAATAGAACATACACCCAGCAACATGAATTAGCTAATTTTGAATTAAAGATAATTTAAATTTTTACTTTAAATTAAGGTTCAAATGAAACAGACGCATGAACTTTTCAAAAGAATTTTTTTTGAATACGAAATAAATTTTTCGAATTAAAACTATATTAATTTTAATAAACCCAATCTCTCCAAAGGGTTATCGCGCCATTTAAACTTTTCTAAAGTATTAATGTAGACATTGAAGAATCTACAGAGATTGGTATGGAAAAGGATGTAGCTAGACATTTCAATCTTCCAGGAATAACTAAGTATCGTTTAAATTAAAATTAACTGACGCACCAACAAATTTACTATAATTTTTTATCCGGTTCTCTTTCATATGAATTGTATGCATGCCTAATTCAGAATATCATAAAAAGGATAAAGATAAGAAATTTATCGCAACGGTATCGTTTGAATTCCAACATCTTTAGCTTTAACCTAAATGGAACGCTTTAGTTGCAGCTATCGTCAAGTTCCAGCTATTATCGTTTATCAGCTGTAAAATATAATTTCTGCATTACCGTTCTATTCTTTAAAGAATGAATTAAATTTTTTATAAGATAAGCGACTTATCACTGAACTACAATTTCGACAGTTGAGAGTTTTCGTTTTGTAATTTAAAGTCGAATCCATTCCGAATTCATCACGCCAGTGGAGTGTATGAAATTGTATGAAATTTTGTACAGCATTATATTACAGTTAAAAATTTTAATCTTGTATACAATATTGTTAAGTGTGGTAAATAGAGTTTGTTAAATTATGAAATTAAAATTTTGGACAGTCGCTACCAATGCTTCAAGCACAAATTGCATTGCAAATTCTAATTTCATCAACCTCCCAAGCCAAGGCAATATGCAAATATCACCAAACTTGCAAATTCATCGTTACCGATTATCCCCCAATGCTGCCATCATCCCGTTAACAAGTTGAGAATACCGTTCCCCGGGGACCGTGACTTTCCATTTAGACTGTCGGTCCCGTACAGTCTAATCGGAAAGTCAACAGGGACTGGCATTTTCTTAACGTGTTAACCTCCGTTCCATTAACCCTTGCCGAAACTCACGACCCTAATCCCCTCCCCCATTCCTATAGTTGCTCCTGAGTGCAATTTCTGCTTTCAACATTGGCATCTGCAACTATCCGTCTTAGAAATTTATCCAGCAAGAATGTAATTAAGGTATGTAAAATGCAAAATTTTAATAGCACCGATAATTAACATTTTAGTTGAAGATCATTGCTTCATATTGCGTATCGTTAAAGGCTATCGAACTGAAATTTGGACGATAAAATTTTATATGTTAATGCCACGAGTAAAATAAAAGCAGTATAAAGTTTTCAAAAGCTGAGCACTTCCTTTAATATGAAAATTTGTTCCAAATGGTTTTGTCTTCCTCGAACGAGACGGTTTGATGAAGATTTTCCTAAAGATAACACGCAATGTCAAATCCCGAAAATCAATCTGGGGTCAAAATGCTTCTATTTGAGGGAAATGGGCCTGGCATTAAGGAAGACAGGATTTGCTTATCAGTGGACAAGTTCGGAGTTGCAGTCTTCAGTAAAATTATGTACGCTTTTTTAAAGCAATTCAGATAAGACGTGTCAATTTGATCGAAACAGTAGGCATTTGTGTCGGGTATATTCGAATGAAAATCGGGATTTTACAGTTTCAAATTAGAATTTAATGGATGACTAAAGTTAGCTACATGGTTCTTGCCATGTAGGAAAGTATGCGATAACAAACTTATATTTCTTTCAGCTTTTAATATAAAGATTAAACTTAGTTTATTGGTTTACACTTTAGGTAATTAAATTTGCTTACAGTGAAAAAAGTTAAATGAAGGAGTTACATTTTTTAGAACCCAATTGAGAGATTGAGCATGAAGAAATTGGAGAATTTTTGTTTCAAATATTTCAAATACATGGTCTATCTGGAACGCGACCATAATTTAGCTATTACCCAAATGCAGTATATGGTTTTTATCATGGCGTTTATAACGAAATTCAGGAGTTAGTTAAACTCTTCGGCCGCGATTCATATCGGCAGTTTAATATCCGGGAAATTTACTGAACTGTTAACAGTTAACTTAATTATTCACTGACCTTTGATCATTGCCAAATAGCATCCATTTCATTTGAAGTAGAGAAAATTTCCAATTTAATTTACGGTAGATTTTAATTGAAATTCCCTGCACAGTGACACAAAATTTACAATCATTTCAGTTCAAGTACTCATGTATCGAGTTGCAGAGATAAAATACACGCTTCTTTAACAAAAACGTAGGAAGAGCATTAAA
>JAPMOQ010019997.1:10303-20596 GCA_026543055.1 Argiope trifasciata | reverse complement strand
TTTTCTCCGGGTATCGGGAAACTGGAAAAGTTTTGTTGCCGTCTTCAAATGAAACCTAATTACAAACCGGTATTTTTTAAACCTCGACGAGTACCATTTGCTTTAAAACAGTGATTCTCAACCTGTGGAGCGCGCCCCCCCTAGGGGGGCGTGAGAACTCTAGTGGGGGGGCGCGAGCATATCCAAGAGAAAATGTTATTTAAAAAAATTGATTGACTGAAAGGAAAGAACAAACACACATACAAAAAACAAAATACATTTCGACATATTTAATAATTAACTTATTAAATTAAAACAACTCACTAAATTAAAAACAAATTTAATAATTATTATTGACTTCCTTGAGCCTGTCTTGCAGAGCAAAGTTTTTCAAAGGAGGGTTAATATTAGAAATACACTCTCAGTTCTTTTTCTATATTTAGTTGAGATCTGTATTTTGTCTTCACAGAAGCAACCACATAAAATCCAGTTTCACAAAGGTAAGATGTTGAAAATGGTAGTAGAATGCGAAATGCTTTTGTTTTTAGTGCAGAAAACTCATCATCCACTCCTGCCTAAAATTCAAAGAGTGATTTATCACTAAATTGTCTTTTGGTTTCCCCGCTTGCCGTGAAGTCTATGAAGGTTTCTTCCTCATCAACTGAAAGTCCTTCGGGAGCATTTTGAAATGGATCCCTCATCCGCTTGTAACTTGTTATCAGTTTGTCGTCAGCAAGAAAGTTCTTTTTAAAATTCTTTGCTAGCATTGCTAAATGCTTTTCAATGGTTACAAAAACAACTTTTACATGTTGTTCTTCAGCCTTGTAAGTTTTAATGCAATCATTCAAATTTACAAACATTGTTAAGTTTTATTGCTTTAAATTTCTGATCCACAATTCCAATTTCCTACAAAAAGCATTAACTTTATCACTCGTATCCAATATATGTGTATTTACTCCTTGCAGTTGAAAATTCAAGTTATTTAATTTCTTGAATATGTCGACCATGTAGCTCAATTTCATTACAAATAAACTATCGCGGAAATTCTCAGCTTTCGGTCTGTTTTCCTCTTCTAGGAAAATGGCGATTTCTTCTCTTAATTCATTAACACGTTACAAAAATTTCCCCCGTGATAACCATCTTGAATCGCAATAAAATAGTAACGCTGAATGTACTGCACATATGTCTTTACAAAGTTCGGAAAAGATTCTTGATTTCAGAGGTCTCATTTTTATATAATTTACTACGGTTACAACCGTAGTTAACACAATATTCAAACCAGGACTCATTTCTTTGGAAGCCAAAGCTTCTCTGTGGATCATGCAATGTGTCCAGACGCACTCTGGTGATTTTTGTTTCACAAGCGCTTGAATACTTTGGAATCTTCCGGACATATAACGAGCACCATCGGTGCATATTCCGACGCAATTTTTCCATTTTATGTTTGCCTCGTTCATAAAATCATTTGAGATAGCAAATAATGCGAATGCTGTTGCTTTGAATTCTATTGGTTCGCTGAAAAGTAATTCTTCTACTACTCACAAATCATCACAAAATCTAACATAGGCAATGAAATGAGGATCTTTATTACTATCTGTTGCCTCATCGAGTTGTATTGAAAAAAAATTGTCACGTAACTTCGACTAAAGCTGACACTCTACACCAGGGATGGGCAAACTCCAGCCCGCGGGCCAACTCCGGCCCGCCGGAAGGTTCTATCCGGCCTACGGATAGAATTTTAATTTGCCGGTCAGAGGCAAATTAAAAGAAATATTCATATATTATATATCCATCTCCTTTTCTACTCTGTTTAATTATATATTTTCTTCCTTTTTTTTGAAAGAGCTGGTAATCTGTTTACACTCTCCATTTTTGTTCTACAAAACATAAATCGAAGGAAATAGCAAACACAGGCAGTTTTCTATCGGTAAAGTGTTAAAAGCGGAAGTTATTTGTTAGTTATAGCTGTAGATTGGCGCCAACAAGCGTTATCTTTTTTTGTGCAGACATATGGGAATTCAATATAAGTGAATTAGACCTCACATGTGGCAGACTGAGCCTTTTAAGCTCCATCTAGCGGCTTTTTCTTTTGGCGCGAGTTCTAATATTATTGATTGCGTGTTGGAAGATTGTGGACATATAGCGTCATTATGAATAGTGGTGAAATTATTAAAAGTATAGCGTAGCTAGTGCTTGTTTGTGTTATTCGTAAAATATTTCAACCCCAAAATGGCAACTAAAACACGTAAAGTTGATTCAGAGTGCCGCGCTCTTAATGATGAATGGACATGGAAATATTTTTTTCAGTTGTAAAAGATAAACCAGTGTGTCGTATCTGCAATGAAGCTGTAGCAGTCTTCAAAGAATACAACATTTCCCGTCATTTCACATCTAAGCATAAGAATTCCAATTACGAAGCAATGTCCGAATATGAAAAAACAAAAACAAAATGCAGAAAGTCTTTGTAAAAAATTATCAGGCCGGCAAAATTTTTTCAAGAAGGTAAACGGTATTCAAGAAGCAGCTACACATGCAAGTTACATTGTAGCATACAATATTGCTAACAATAATAAAGCTCTCAGTGATGGGGAGTTCGTTAAACAATGCATGCGCCAAGTTTGTGATGTTTTATGTCCAGACAAGAAAAATAATTTAGAGATTGTAAGCTTATCTCGAAAAACGGTGACTTCTAGAATGGAAGCCATCGATAAAAATTTGGCATCACAATTAGAGTCAAGATTGGCCAGTTTAAATTTTGTTCCATAGCTATGGATGAAAGCACTGATATAAATGATACTGCTCAATTAGTATTATTTATAAGAGGTGTTGATTAGAAATTATTGAGGAACTGGTGTGCATGCGTTCTTTAAAGGGAACTACAACGGGATATGATATTTTTCGTGAATTTCAGGAAGGGATTTTAACTTAGAAGGTGCCTATAACAAATATATGTAATATTACGACCAATGGAGCACCAAATATGACAGGAAAAAAATCTGAATTTCTTGGACACTTTAATCAAAACTATCCTGGGAACAATGTTGTTTTTCTACATTGTGTTATACATCAAGATGCGCTGTGTAAATCTGCATTGAATATGAAACCCGTACTTGATACAGTCGTGAAGCTTGTAAATACTATTCGATCTCGTGGGCTTACTCACAGGCAATTTCGAGATTTTCTTCAGTCAGTGCAATCTGAATACTCTGATGTACTGTATTACACGAAAGTAATGTGGCTTAGTGCAGGATGTGTTTTCGAGTGAGTTTGGCAGCTGAAAGACGACATTATATCGTTCTTTCATGAGAAACAGTGTTCAGCGGAGGGCCAAATGTTAGCTGATACAAAATGGCTTTCAGACTTTGCATTTTTCACAGATCTTCTTTGTCATATGAACAACTTGAATGTCAAGATGCAAGGGAAAAATCAATTTATCGACGATATTTGGTCACATCTCAAAGCTTTTAAACTAAAGCTTAATATGTTTGCTCGGCAGCTAGGTAAAAACGACTTATCTCATTTCCCGAGGTTAAATTCAATACCCTCAGTAAATGAAGAGAAACTTAAGAATTATGAAGATAGCTTGAAAAAACTGCATTTTGAGTTCGAATGCAGATTTCAAGATTTCAGTGCCATTCAAGCAAAATTGGATATTTTTACCATGCCATTCAACGCAAATTGTGAAGCAGTAAGGTCAGATTTGCAGCTTGAATTAATGGAGTCGCAATCTAACAATCATCTCAAGCAATTGTTTCTAAATATGCCAAAGTTAGAGTTTTACAAATCATTATCGAAAGTACGTTTCCCAAATTTAATATCTCATGCCCAGAAAATCAGTGCTATGTTTGCTTCATCTTATATATGTGAACAAGTGTTTTCAACTATGAACCTTAGAAAGAATTATTTCAGAACTAGACTGACTGATGAGCATTTAGCCTCGTTCCTTAGAATCAGTACATCTCACTTCTAACCTCAATATAAGGAACTTTTAAAAATGAAATCGCAATTTCATTCATCTCATAAATATATTAAATTGTAATAACTGTATACTGTTTTTAAAATTTTTGAAAAATTCATCTTGGCCCGCCAAATTTTATTTTTCCGATTTTTGGCCCGCGATCGAAAAAGTTTGCCCATCCCTGCTCTACACCTTCAGCTATATCAGCAATTCGATAGGCAACAGTATCATTTGAAAGAGGTATTGACTGCAATTGTTTTGCAAAATTATCTGCAAACATAATTTCTACAATCTCAATTGTGGCTGGCAAAATAAGCTCTTCACCAATGGTGTGAGACGTTTTACATCTGGCTATTTAATATGAAACTTTGTAAGAGGCAATTAAAGCTTTTTCATTCACATACAAAGTTTTTTTCAACAATGATTTTTGCTTTTCATATGATTTTAGTTTTAATTCGAAGAATTCTCTGGGTTTGTTTACGTACTCACTATGAAGCGTTTCCAAATGCCGTTTAAGTTTATTAGGTTTCATGTTGTCTGCCGCCAACATTTTTGAGCAAATGATACACAGTGGTCTTTCTTCTTCATTTACTTCAGTACTTGTGAACCCAAAATTTAAGTATTCTTGAGAATATTTTCTTGATTTTATTTTCGGAATCACACTCGTCTGTGTACTTGTTGATGCTTGTCTATCGTCTAATGCTCGCTTACGCCAGCTTAAAAATTTATCCATGATTCTGCATAAGTCTGTTGCCGTGAATATTTAATACGGTGAATTGAAATTACACGAAAATATATATAACATACACATTCAGAATAGATTCAATAGCGATAGAAGGATCGACTCGAATGAGATTGTCTGGAATTGATATTGGCGTCATAGAACTTTCTCCTTCTTCCTATGAGAAAACATTTGTTCACATCTGCGCTCGCTTCTAACTTAACTTTTAAGCTGAATAGACAAATTCCAGACAAACCGAAATCTCGCGAAACCGTGAGAATGCCCGACATGGCGCAATAAAAGAGCACTAAAAAGGCATAGGATTCTTGTTTTTTCAATGCTGAGGATCGGTGTTGCAAAATGTCAATAAACTTCCGTATTCTTGGTAATTTGTAAAGTTTGAAATTAAGGTTGTAGTGTAAATTTAGCGCCAAAATACTCAAAATACATTATTATTGTATTCATTTTATTGTATGCGGTGGGGAAGGGGGGCACGATGAAAATTATGATTGAAAATTGGGTCGTGAATACTAAAAGGTTGAGAAACACTGCTTTAAAAGAAAGAATAGAAACTGAACTTAATAGGTTAGTTGCAGAAGACATCATTGAACCGGTGACATATAGTGATTGGGCTTCACCAATTGTTCCTGTTATCAAACAGAATGGGAACTTACGAATCTGCGGTGATTATAAGGTGACTATCAACCCGGGACTAAAAATTAAGCAGTATCCTTTACCCCGTATCGAGGACATTTTTGCTGAACTGTCAGGAGGGGAGTTCTTTACTAAAATCGACTTATCTGAGGCATACCTTCAAATGTTAGTTGATGAGCAGGACCGACATCTATTGACCATCAATACTCACAAGGGGTTGTTCCGTTACAAGAGAATGAATTATGGTATAGCCTTAGCTACGGCAGTGTGGCAGAGAGCCATTGAATAAGTTTTATCAGGCATTGCGGGGGTACACGTATTTTTAGACGATATTACCGTAACGGGAAGAAATGATCAAGAGCATTTTGAAAGGTTAGAATTAGTACTACAGAGACTAGAAGAATATGGTCTCAGAGTAAATAAGCGGAAAAGTGAATTTTTAAAGAAATATGTGAATTATTGTGGTCATACAATTGATAAATTCGGCCTCCACAAAACACAAGAAAAAATCGATGCAATTACGAAGGTACCAGTTCCAAAAACTGTATCTGATTTGAAGAGTTTTTTGGGTTTAGTCAATTACTACGGAAAATTTATTCCCAACTTATCTACTCGTGTCGCTCCTCTCAATAATTTACTGCAGAAGGGTACTAAATTTTTGTGGACTGCAAAATGTGAAAAAGCTTTCAAGGCATTGAAACAAGAAATTGCTTCAGACCGAATTTTATGCCATTATGATCCTAAGTTACCTCTTGTATTACAAACTGATGCATCACCAGTTGGAATAGGAGCAGTTTTAAGCCACATTATGCCAGATGGTTCAGAAAAACCAGCAATGTTTGCATCAAGGTCATTGACTACAACGGAACGTAATTATTCGCAGATAGACAAGGAAGCATTGAGTATCGTATGGGGAGTGAAGAGATTTTATCAATATTTATTTAGTCGACATTTTGATCTCGTAACCGATCATAAACCCCTAGTATCAATTTTCGCACCTAATCGTAGTTTACCATGTCTATCAGCAACACGAATGGTTCATTATGCACTTTTTCTCCAAGCATTCAGTTATACAGTCAAGTATCGAAACACTAAGAATCATGGCAATGCCGATGCACTTTCACGGTTACCACTAGCAGTTGACAAGGACTGTGAGTACTTGACTGAAGCAGACGTGACAAATATTTCCCAAATTGAATTAATGCCTGTTACAGCAACTGACATAGCTAGAGCTACTAAAACTGATAGGAAATTGTTCGAACTGTATGAAAGTTTAAAATCTGGAACTGAATTACCTGTGCCTTGGAAAGGTAGAGTATCTGAATTTTCATTGCAAAATGGTTACATAATGTATGGTCATAGAGTATGCATTCCTGAAAAGTACCAGAATCAAGTTTTGGAAGAACTTCATGTTGGACATCCTGGAATTGTCAAAATGAAGACCATAGCTAGAAGCTACTGCTATTGGCAAGGTATTGATGCCAGTATAGCCAATTTTGTTCAGAACTGTTCAGCTTGTATCGCAACGAGGAACGAACCAGCAAGGATAAATCGACATCCTTGGGAATGGCCAAATGGACCCTGGCAAAGGATACACGTTGACTACGCTGGTTCTTTTATCGGGAAAATGTTTTTTGTAGTCACTGATGCATATTCGAAGTGGATAGAAGTCATTCCGATGAAAAATATTACAGCTAGTTATACAATTCATCATCTTCGTATTCTTTTTGCTCATTATGGAATTCCCTTAACTTTGGTTAGTGATAACGGCGCAAGTTTTATTAGTTACGAATTTCAACACTTTTTGAAACTGAATAATATTAAACATATAACTTCAGCACCGTACCATCCTGCTACGAACGGACAGGCAGAAAGAATAGTGCAGTTATTCAAAGCTTCGTTGAAATCAAGTAGAGGTGATTCTGGAGATCTAAATGTGAAATTACAAAGATTTTTATTACAGTATAGAATAACTCCACATTCTCTCACGGGAGAGACTCCGAGTGCCTTGTTTTTGAAGAGATGTATTCGCACTAGGCTTGATCTCTTTAAACCAAATTTGAGAGACAAAGTTGTTCAGAAACAGAGTTCGAGACTTGACACAGAATCTATCTTGCGTGAGTTTCAGGAAGGGGAGAAAGTAGCCGTAAGAAATTATTCCGAACCTAACAAATGGAAAATTGGAACAATTATAAACAGAGATGGAACTTTGAGTTATAGCATACAAGTTGGAAATAAAATTTGGAAGAGACACGTAGATCAAATAAGGAAATGTGGGAAGTCGATTGAATTATCCCAAGCTGCTACTGAAATTCCAATTTACGATAAAGAATTGAATTTTCCAGATGAGCCAGTATCCGATGATGTTGCTGAATCGGAACCGCCTACACCTGTACCTGAAGTTGTCCCTGAATCTAGAGATGTACAGTGTCTCACAAAAGTGATGGGACACTTGTGCTTTACAAAAGGAAAATGTAATAAAATAAATAAATAATCATGTACAAATTTTTTGTGGGTGTATTTCATAATTAAATTTTGTAACAATTAATACATAACATACATTTTGTCAAAATATTAAAATAAATTTAATAAATTATACAGTTATTTAGAAAGGAGCAAAAAAAAATGGCTCACATAAGTGATGGGACCCTTACTTTTCCATCAAATATTTATCCAAAAATTTTACTTTTTAAAAGGTTTTAATATTTTTTTTGGATTTCCTTTTACTTTTAAAACATGATTTAATCTTTTTGGGATGGATTTGACAAATTTTTCTGTGATTTCTGGAGTGATTTTACCCCATTCTTCTTGAAGCACCGATTTTAATTGTTGTTTTGAAGAAATGGTGTGTTTGCGAATTCTTGATTCAAATTCTTGCCAAATATTCTCTATGGGATTTAAGTCAGGAGATTGTGGTGGTGTTTTTATTATTTCAGGACAGTTATACAGCAGCCAGAGTCTAACGTTCAAAGCAGTGTGCTTGGGATCATTATCCTGGTAGAATTTAAAATCGTTATGAAGGTTCAATTTTCGTGCTGAAGATTTCAAATTTTGCTGTAAAATGTCGATATACTTGTACTAATCCATTATACTGTCAATAAAAACAAGATTACCGACTCCAGCGGACGACAAACACCCCCATACTATAACTCCTCCTTCACCATGTTTTACTGTTGGCACCAAGTTCTCTTTACGAAATTCTTCCCTGGGTTTTCTCCACACCAAGATTCTACCGTCAGAACCAAATATATAAAATTTACTCTCATCAGCAAATATAACTTTATTCCAGAAATCAGAATTCTTATTTATGTAGGATTTTGCGAATGCCAGTCTGAGTTTTCTATTCTTTTCACTTACGAAGAATTTTTTCCTGGCTACTCTACCGTGATATCCAGCAGATCGAATTACTCTTCTAATAGTCTCAGGATTAACAATTACTCCATATCATGCTTGTAAATCAGCAGCAACTTTAGAAGCACTCATTCTTGGATTTTTTTTAATAATTCGAACGATAATTCGCTTTAATCCATTAGATAGCTTTGATGGTCGGCCAGGTCTTCTTTTATCCTGAATCATATAATTCTTTTTATATCGTTTAATGATGTTGAAAACTGTTGAATGACTCAAATTAACTGTTTTAGCAGTTTCTCTAATAGATTTTCCACGTTAAATATGCAAATTAATAATTATTTTTCGAATTTCAGGCGAAGTTTCTTTTCGTTTAGCATTCATGGCTGCACAGAGCTAAAAAGCACAAAAATTCCAAAGCAATCTGGAGAGAAATACTGCAGACGATTTTAAAAATTATTGCCAATTGCTTTTGAGTAAAAATAAAACCCCCAAAAATATTTTTATTGCTTATTTCAGACGATTTTTGTTGCATATCTAATGGTGTCCCATCACTTTTGTGAGCTAATTTTTGCTCCGTTCTAAACAATTATATTTTTATTAAATTAATATTTTAATATTTTGAAAAAATGTATGTTATGTAATAATTGTTACAAAATTTAAGTATGAAATACACCCACAAAAAATTTGTACATGTTTATTTATTTATTTTATTACATTTTCCTTTTGTAAAGCACAAGTGTCCCATCACTTTTGTGAGACACTGTACCTGTACCTGCTACTCCAGGTGATGATATGCCGCCTGGGTCGGTACCAGACGCTTCCGGAAAGCCGAAAACTGATGTGCCACTCCGACGCTCAACCCGAATCAGGAGATCTCCAAAGAGACTCGACCTGTGACTCTATATTTTGTCGGGGAGGAACTGTTATGTATCTGGCAACAGCCAGATGAGAGAACCTGTGTGACGTAGTTTTCGTGTTGTACTTGTTCGTTGTAGTTGTGGTTATGCTCGTTCGTGCCTGTGTATCTTAATGCTAATAAATGTCTTTTGTGTGTATCTAACACGAACCGTATCGTCTCTCGGCTTACCTGACATACACGACAAAAGAGTTGGCGACGAAAATGGGATCTTCGAACATTAATTTTGAATCTTATGATGCGTCTGTGGAAGACTGGTCCAGTTATGTGGAACGTTTAGAATCTTACTTCGTTGTTAATGGGATCGAAGATAGGATAAAAGTCCCTGCTATTTTAAGCCTTATGGGAGCAACAACGTATAAATTGTTAAAGAATCTGGCCACTCCGAACATTCCTTCAGCATTGACTTATCAAGATATCGTAAAATTACTTTCGTAACATCTGAATCCTAAGCCACTAGAGATGACAGAGCGGTTTCGTTTCTACAAGAGGAAGCAATTTGAAGGTGAGTCCATTGCAAATTATTGTGCCGAATTACAAAAACTGTCGATACACTGTAACTTTGGGAACAATTTAAGTACGATGCTTCGTGATAAATTAGTGATGGGTCTCAAAAACGAAAGTATACAGAAAAAGCTGTTAGCAGAGGATAAGTTAACATACGATAAAGCTAAGAGCATTGCATTCGCAATGGAATCTGCTCAGAGAGATGTG
>JAPMOQ010019997.1:0-10293 GCA_026543055.1 Argiope trifasciata | reverse complement strand
TTTTCTCCGGGTATCGGGAAACTGGAAAAGTTTTGTTGCCGTCTTCAAATGAAACCTAATTACAAACCGGTATTTTTTAAACCTCGACGAGTACCATTTGCTTTAAAACAGTGATTCTCAACCTGTGGAGCGCGCCCCCCCTAGGGGGGCGTGAGAACTCTAGTGGGGGGGCGCGAGCATATCCAAGAGAAAATGTTATTTAAAAAAATTGATTGACTGAAAGGAAAGAACAAACACACATACAAAAAACAAAATACATTTCGACATATTTAATAATTAACTTATTAAATTAAAACAACTCACTAAATTAAAAACAAATTTAATAATTATTATTGACTTCCTTGAGCCTGTCTTGCAGAGCAAAGTTTTTCAAAGGAGGGTTAATATTAGAAATACACTCTCAGTTCTTTTTCTATATTTAGTTGAGATCTGTATTTTGTCTTCACAGAAGCAACCACATAAAATCCAGTTTCACAAAGGTAAGATGTTGAAAATGGTAGTAGAATGCGAAATGCTTTTGTTTTTAGTGCAGAAAACTCATCATCCACTCCTGCCTAAAATTCAAAGAGTGATTTATCACTAAATTGTCTTTTGGTTTCCCCGCTTGCCGTGAAGTCTATGAAGGTTTCTTCCTCATCAACTGAAAGTCCTTCGGGAGCATTTTGAAATGGATCCCTCATCCGCTTGTAACTTGTTATCAGTTTGTCGTCAGCAAGAAAGTTCTTTTTAAAATTCTTTGCTAGCATTGCTAAATGCTTTTCAATGGTTACAAAAACAACTTTTACATGTTGTTCTTCAGCCTTGTAAGTTTTAATGCAATCATTCAAATTTACAAACATTGTTAAGTTTTATTGCTTTAAATTTCTGATCCACAATTCCAATTTCCTACAAAAAGCATTAACTTTATCACTCGTATCCAATATATGTGTATTTACTCCTTGCAGTTGAAAATTCAAGTTATTTAATTTCTTGAATATGTCGACCATGTAGCTCAATTTCATTACAAATAAACTATCGCGGAAATTCTCAGCTTTCGGTCTGTTTTCCTCTTCTAGGAAAATGGCGATTTCTTCTCTTAATTCATTAACACGTTACAAAAATTTCCCCCGTGATAACCATCTTGAATCGCAATAAAATAGTAACGCTGAATGTACTGCACATATGTCTTTACAAAGTTCGGAAAAGATTCTTGATTTCAGAGGTCTCATTTTTATATAATTTACTACGGTTACAACCGTAGTTAACACAATATTCAAACCAGGACTCATTTCTTTGGAAGCCAAAGCTTCTCTGTGGATCATGCAATGTGTCCAGACGCACTCTGGTGATTTTTGTTTCACAAGCGCTTGAATACTTTGGAATCTTCCGGACATATAACGAGCACCATCGGTGCATATTCCGACGCAATTTTTCCATTTTATGTTTGCCTCGTTCATAAAATCATTTGAGATAGCAAATAATGCGAATGCTGTTGCTTTGAATTCTATTGGTTCGCTGAAAAGTAATTCTTCTACTACTCACAAATCATCACAAAATCTAACATAGGCAATGAAATGAGGATCTTTATTACTATCTGTTGCCTCATCGAGTTGTATTGAAAAAAAATTGTCACGTAACTTCGACTAAAGCTGACACTCTACACCAGGGATGGGCAAACTCCAGCCCGCGGGCCAACTCCGGCCCGCCGGAAGGTTCTATCCGGCCTACGGATAGAATTTTAATTTGCCGGTCAGAGGCAAATTAAAAGAAATATTCATATATTATATATCCATCTCCTTTTCTACTCTGTTTAATTATATATTTTCTTCCTTTTTTTTGAAAGAGCTGGTAATCTGTTTACACTCTCCATTTTTGTTCTACAAAACATAAATCGAAGGAAATAGCAAACACAGGCAGTTTTCTATCGGTAAAGTGTTAAAAGCGGAAGTTATTTGTTAGTTATAGCTGTAGATTGGCGCCAACAAGCGTTATCTTTTTTTGTGCAGACATATGGGAATTCAATATAAGTGAATTAGACCTCACATGTGGCAGACTGAGCCTTTTAAGCTCCATCTAGCGGCTTTTTCTTTTGGCGCGAGTTCTAATATTATTGATTGCGTGTTGGAAGATTGTGGACATATAGCGTCATTATGAATAGTGGTGAAATTATTAAAAGTATAGCGTAGCTAGTGCTTGTTTGTGTTATTCGTAAAATATTTCAACCCCAAAATGGCAACTAAAACACGTAAAGTTGATTCAGAGTGCCGCGCTCTTAATGATGAATGGACATGGAAATATTTTTTTCAGTTGTAAAAGATAAACCAGTGTGTCGTATCTGCAATGAAGCTGTAGCAGTCTTCAAAGAATACAACATTTCCCGTCATTTCACATCTAAGCATAAGAATTCCAATTACGAAGCAATGTCCGAATATGAAAAAACAAAAACAAAATGCAGAAAGTCTTTGTAAAAAATTATCAGGCCGGCAAAATTTTTTCAAGAAGGTAAACGGTATTCAAGAAGCAGCTACACATGCAAGTTACATTGTAGCATACAATATTGCTAACAATAATAAAGCTCTCAGTGATGGGGAGTTCGTTAAACAATGCATGCGCCAAGTTTGTGATGTTTTATGTCCAGACAAGAAAAATAATTTAGAGATTGTAAGCTTATCTCGAAAAACGGTGACTTCTAGAATGGAAGCCATCGATAAAAATTTGGCATCACAATTAGAGTCAAGATTGGCCAGTTTAAATTTTGTTCCATAGCTATGGATGAAAGCACTGATATAAATGATACTGCTCAATTAGTATTATTTATAAGAGGTGTTGATTAGAAATTATTGAGGAACTGGTGTGCATGCGTTCTTTAAAGGGAACTACAACGGGATATGATATTTTTCGTGAATTTCAGGAAGGGATTTTAACTTAGAAGGTGCCTATAACAAATATATGTAATATTACGACCAATGGAGCACCAAATATGACAGGAAAAAAATCTGAATTTCTTGGACACTTTAATCAAAACTATCCTGGGAACAATGTTGTTTTTCTACATTGTGTTATACATCAAGATGCGCTGTGTAAATCTGCATTGAATATGAAACCCGTACTTGATACAGTCGTGAAGCTTGTAAATACTATTCGATCTCGTGGGCTTACTCACAGGCAATTTCGAGATTTTCTTCAGTCAGTGCAATCTGAATACTCTGATGTACTGTATTACACGAAAGTAATGTGGCTTAGTGCAGGATGTGTTTTCGAGTGAGTTTGGCAGCTGAAAGACGACATTATATCGTTCTTTCATGAGAAACAGTGTTCAGCGGAGGGCCAAATGTTAGCTGATACAAAATGGCTTTCAGACTTTGCATTTTTCACAGATCTTCTTTGTCATATGAACAACTTGAATGTCAAGATGCAAGGGAAAAATCAATTTATCGACGATATTTGGTCACATCTCAAAGCTTTTAAACTAAAGCTTAATATGTTTGCTCGGCAGCTAGGTAAAAACGACTTATCTCATTTCCCGAGGTTAAATTCAATACCCTCAGTAAATGAAGAGAAACTTAAGAATTATGAAGATAGCTTGAAAAAACTGCATTTTGAGTTCGAATGCAGATTTCAAGATTTCAGTGCCATTCAAGCAAAATTGGATATTTTTACCATGCCATTCAACGCAAATTGTGAAGCAGTAAGGTCAGATTTGCAGCTTGAATTAATGGAGTCGCAATCTAACAATCATCTCAAGCAATTGTTTCTAAATATGCCAAAGTTAGAGTTTTACAAATCATTATCGAAAGTACGTTTCCCAAATTTAATATCTCATGCCCAGAAAATCAGTGCTATGTTTGCTTCATCTTATATATGTGAACAAGTGTTTTCAACTATGAACCTTAGAAAGAATTATTTCAGAACTAGACTGACTGATGAGCATTTAGCCTCGTTCCTTAGAATCAGTACATCTCACTTCTAACCTCAATATAAGGAACTTTTAAAAATGAAATCGCAATTTCATTCATCTCATAAATATATTAAATTGTAATAACTGTATACTGTTTTTAAAATTTTTGAAAAATTCATCTTGGCCCGCCAAATTTTATTTTTCCGATTTTTGGCCCGCGATCGAAAAAGTTTGCCCATCCCTGCTCTACACCTTCAGCTATATCAGCAATTCGATAGGCAACAGTATCATTTGAAAGAGGTATTGACTGCAATTGTTTTGCAAAATTATCTGCAAACATAATTTCTACAATCTCAATTGTGGCTGGCAAAATAAGCTCTTCACCAATGGTGTGAGACGTTTTACATCTGGCTATTTAATATGAAACTTTGTAAGAGGCAATTAAAGCTTTTTCATTCACATACAAAGTTTTTTTCAACAATGATTTTTGCTTTTCATATGATTTTAGTTTTAATTCGAAGAATTCTCTGGGTTTGTTTACGTACTCACTATGAAGCGTTTCCAAATGCCGTTTAAGTTTATTAGGTTTCATGTTGTCTGCCGCCAACATTTTTGAGCAAATGATACACAGTGGTCTTTCTTCTTCATTTACTTCAGTACTTGTGAACCCAAAATTTAAGTATTCTTGAGAATATTTTCTTGATTTTATTTTCGGAATCACACTCGTCTGTGTACTTGTTGATGCTTGTCTATCGTCTAATGCTCGCTTACGCCAGCTTAAAAATTTATCCATGATTCTGCATAAGTCTGTTGCCGTGAATATTTAATACGGTGAATTGAAATTACACGAAAATATATATAACATACACATTCAGAATAGATTCAATAGCGATAGAAGGATCGACTCGAATGAGATTGTCTGGAATTGATATTGGCGTCATAGAACTTTCTCCTTCTTCCTATGAGAAAACATTTGTTCACATCTGCGCTCGCTTCTAACTTAACTTTTAAGCTGAATAGACAAATTCCAGACAAACCGAAATCTCGCGAAACCGTGAGAATGCCCGACATGGCGCAATAAAAGAGCACTAAAAAGGCATAGGATTCTTGTTTTTTCAATGCTGAGGATCGGTGTTGCAAAATGTCAATAAACTTCCGTATTCTTGGTAATTTGTAAAGTTTGAAATTAAGGTTGTAGTGTAAATTTAGCGCCAAAATACTCAAAATACATTATTATTGTATTCATTTTATTGTATGCGGTGGGGAAGGGGGGCACGATGAAAATTATGATTGAAAATTGGGTCGTGAATACTAAAAGGTTGAGAAACACTGCTTTAAAAGAAAGAATAGAAACTGAACTTAATAGGTTAGTTGCAGAAGACATCATTGAACCGGTGACATATAGTGATTGGGCTTCACCAATTGTTCCTGTTATCAAACAGAATGGGAACTTACGAATCTGCGGTGATTATAAGGTGACTATCAACCCGGGACTAAAAATTAAGCAGTATCCTTTACCCCGTATCGAGGACATTTTTGCTGAACTGTCAGGAGGGGAGTTCTTTACTAAAATCGACTTATCTGAGGCATACCTTCAAATGTTAGTTGATGAGCAGGACCGACATCTATTGACCATCAATACTCACAAGGGGTTGTTCCGTTACAAGAGAATGAATTATGGTATAGCCTTAGCTACGGCAGTGTGGCAGAGAGCCATTGAATAAGTTTTATCAGGCATTGCGGGGGTACACGTATTTTTAGACGATATTACCGTAACGGGAAGAAATGATCAAGAGCATTTTGAAAGGTTAGAATTAGTACTACAGAGACTAGAAGAATATGGTCTCAGAGTAAATAAGCGGAAAAGTGAATTTTTAAAGAAATATGTGAATTATTGTGGTCATACAATTGATAAATTCGGCCTCCACAAAACACAAGAAAAAATCGATGCAATTACGAAGGTACCAGTTCCAAAAACTGTATCTGATTTGAAGAGTTTTTTGGGTTTAGTCAATTACTACGGAAAATTTATTCCCAACTTATCTACTCGTGTCGCTCCTCTCAATAATTTACTGCAGAAGGGTACTAAATTTTTGTGGACTGCAAAATGTGAAAAAGCTTTCAAGGCATTGAAACAAGAAATTGCTTCAGACCGAATTTTATGCCATTATGATCCTAAGTTACCTCTTGTATTACAAACTGATGCATCACCAGTTGGAATAGGAGCAGTTTTAAGCCACATTATGCCAGATGGTTCAGAAAAACCAGCAATGTTTGCATCAAGGTCATTGACTACAACGGAACGTAATTATTCGCAGATAGACAAGGAAGCATTGAGTATCGTATGGGGAGTGAAGAGATTTTATCAATATTTATTTAGTCGACATTTTGATCTCGTAACCGATCATAAACCCCTAGTATCAATTTTCGCACCTAATCGTAGTTTACCATGTCTATCAGCAACACGAATGGTTCATTATGCACTTTTTCTCCAAGCATTCAGTTATACAGTCAAGTATCGAAACACTAAGAATCATGGCAATGCCGATGCACTTTCACGGTTACCACTAGCAGTTGACAAGGACTGTGAGTACTTGACTGAAGCAGACGTGACAAATATTTCCCAAATTGAATTAATGCCTGTTACAGCAACTGACATAGCTAGAGCTACTAAAACTGATAGGAAATTGTTCGAACTGTATGAAAGTTTAAAATCTGGAACTGAATTACCTGTGCCTTGGAAAGGTAGAGTATCTGAATTTTCATTGCAAAATGGTTACATAATGTATGGTCATAGAGTATGCATTCCTGAAAAGTACCAGAATCAAGTTTTGGAAGAACTTCATGTTGGACATCCTGGAATTGTCAAAATGAAGACCATAGCTAGAAGCTACTGCTATTGGCAAGGTATTGATGCCAGTATAGCCAATTTTGTTCAGAACTGTTCAGCTTGTATCGCAACGAGGAACGAACCAGCAAGGATAAATCGACATCCTTGGGAATGGCCAAATGGACCCTGGCAAAGGATACACGTTGACTACGCTGGTTCTTTTATCGGGAAAATGTTTTTTGTAGTCACTGATGCATATTCGAAGTGGATAGAAGTCATTCCGATGAAAAATATTACAGCTAGTTATACAATTCATCATCTTCGTATTCTTTTTGCTCATTATGGAATTCCCTTAACTTTGGTTAGTGATAACGGCGCAAGTTTTATTAGTTACGAATTTCAACACTTTTTGAAACTGAATAATATTAAACATATAACTTCAGCACCGTACCATCCTGCTACGAACGGACAGGCAGAAAGAATAGTGCAGTTATTCAAAGCTTCGTTGAAATCAAGTAGAGGTGATTCTGGAGATCTAAATGTGAAATTACAAAGATTTTTATTACAGTATAGAATAACTCCACATTCTCTCACGGGAGAGACTCCGAGTGCCTTGTTTTTGAAGAGATGTATTCGCACTAGGCTTGATCTCTTTAAACCAAATTTGAGAGACAAAGTTGTTCAGAAACAGAGTTCGAGACTTGACACAGAATCTATCTTGCGTGAGTTTCAGGAAGGGGAGAAAGTAGCCGTAAGAAATTATTCCGAACCTAACAAATGGAAAATTGGAACAATTATAAACAGAGATGGAACTTTGAGTTATAGCATACAAGTTGGAAATAAAATTTGGAAGAGACACGTAGATCAAATAAGGAAATGTGGGAAGTCGATTGAATTATCCCAAGCTGCTACTGAAATTCCAATTTACGATAAAGAATTGAATTTTCCAGATGAGCCAGTATCCGATGATGTTGCTGAATCGGAACCGCCTACACCTGTACCTGAAGTTGTCCCTGAATCTAGAGATGTACAGTGTCTCACAAAAGTGATGGGACACTTGTGCTTTACAAAAGGAAAATGTAATAAAATAAATAAATAATCATGTACAAATTTTTTGTGGGTGTATTTCATAATTAAATTTTGTAACAATTAATACATAACATACATTTTGTCAAAATATTAAAATAAATTTAATAAATTATACAGTTATTTAGAAAGGAGCAAAAAAAAATGGCTCACATAAGTGATGGGACCCTTACTTTTCCATCAAATATTTATCCAAAAATTTTACTTTTTAAAAGGTTTTAATATTTTTTTTGGATTTCCTTTTACTTTTAAAACATGATTTAATCTTTTTGGGATGGATTTGACAAATTTTTCTGTGATTTCTGGAGTGATTTTACCCCATTCTTCTTGAAGCACCGATTTTAATTGTTGTTTTGAAGAAATGGTGTGTTTGCGAATTCTTGATTCAAATTCTTGCCAAATATTCTCTATGGGATTTAAGTCAGGAGATTGTGGTGGTGTTTTTATTATTTCAGGACAGTTATACAGCAGCCAGAGTCTAACGTTCAAAGCAGTGTGCTTGGGATCATTATCCTGGTAGAATTTAAAATCGTTATGAAGGTTCAATTTTCGTGCTGAAGATTTCAAATTTTGCTGTAAAATGTCGATATACTTGTACTAATCCATTATACTGTCAATAAAAACAAGATTACCGACTCCAGCGGACGACAAACACCCCCATACTATAACTCCTCCTTCACCATGTTTTACTGTTGGCACCAAGTTCTCTTTACGAAATTCTTCCCTGGGTTTTCTCCACACCAAGATTCTACCGTCAGAACCAAATATATAAAATTTACTCTCATCAGCAAATATAACTTTATTCCAGAAATCAGAATTCTTATTTATGTAGGATTTTGCGAATGCCAGTCTGAGTTTTCTATTCTTTTCACTTACGAAGAATTTTTTCCTGGCTACTCTACCGTGATATCCAGCAGATCGAATTACTCTTCTAATAGTCTCAGGATTAACAATTACTCCATATCATGCTTGTAAATCAGCAGCAACTTTAGAAGCACTCATTCTTGGATTTTTTTTAATAATTCGAACGATAATTCGCTTTAATCCATTAGATAGCTTTGATGGTCGGCCAGGTCTTCTTTTATCCTGAATCATATAATTCTTTTTATATCGTTTAATGATGTTGAAAACTGTTGAATGACTCAAATTAACTGTTTTAGCAGTTTCTCTAATAGATTTTCCACGTTAAATATGCAAATTAATAATTATTTTTCGAATTTCAGGCGAAGTTTCTTTTCGTTTAGCATTCATGGCTGCACAGAGCTAAAAAGCACAAAAATTCCAAAGCAATCTGGAGAGAAATACTGCAGACGATTTTAAAAATTATTGCCAATTGCTTTTGAGTAAAAATAAAACCCCCAAAAATATTTTTATTGCTTATTTCAGACGATTTTTGTTGCATATCTAATGGTGTCCCATCACTTTTGTGAGCTAATTTTTGCTCCGTTCTAAACAATTATATTTTTATTAAATTAATATTTTAATATTTTGAAAAAATGTATGTTATGTAATAATTGTTACAAAATTTAAGTATGAAATACACCCACAAAAAATTTGTACATGTTTATTTATTTATTTTATTACATTTTCCTTTTGTAAAGCACAAGTGTCCCATCACTTTTGTGAGACACTGTACCTGTACCTGCTACTCCAGGTGATGATATGCCGCCTGGGTCGGTACCAGACGCTTCCGGAAAGCCGAAAACTGATGTGCCACTCCGACGCTCAACCCGAATCAGGAGATCTCCAAAGAGACTCGACCTGTGACTCTATATTTTGTCGGGGAGGAACTGTTATGTATCTGGCAACAGCCAGATGAGAGAACCTGTGTGACGTAGTTTTCGTGTTGTACTTGTTCGTTGTAGTTGTGGTTATGCTCGTTCGTGCCTGTGTATCTTAATGCTAATAAATGTCTTTTGTGTGTATCTAACACGAACCGTATCGTCTCTCGGCTTACCTGACATACACGACAAAAGAGTTGGCGACGAAAATGGGATCTTCGAACATTAATTTTGAATCTTATGATGCGTCTGTGGAAGACTGGTCCAGTTATGTGGAACGTTTAGAATCTTACTTCGTTGTTAATGGGATCGAAGATAGGATAAAAGTCCCTGCTATTTTAAGCCTTATGGGAGCAACAACGTATAAATTGTTAAAGAATCTGGCCACTCCGAACATTCCTTCAGCATTGACTTATCAAGATATCGTAAAATTACTTTCGTAACATCTGAATCCTAAGCCACTAGAGATGACAGAGCGGTTTCGTTTCTACAAGAGGAAGCAATTTGAAGGTGAGTCCATTGCAAATTATTGTGCCGAATTACAAAAACTGTCGATACACTGTAACTTTGGGAACAATTTAAGTACGATGCTTCGTGATAAATTAGTGATGGGTCTCAAAAACGAAAGTATACAGAAAAAGCTGTTAGCAGAGGATAAGTTAACATACGATAAAGCTAAGAGCATTGCATTCGCAATGGAATCTGCTCAGAGAGATGTG
>JAPMOQ010019996.1:0-12642 GCA_026543055.1 Argiope trifasciata | reverse complement strand
TTATAAACATCAAATATTCTTTTTTATAAAAAAAATTTTTGCAGGTTTGAATCGAAAACAATGAAGGGGAAAATGTACGTTTATGAAATAGCAAACATCACAAATGATCCTGAAGCTGGTAAATTCTGGTTGCTTTATGTAAGCTCCGGTAATTCTGAGCCATTATTCCATTTCACAAAAGGTAAGACAGTTTTCTAATAATCAATAGTATCAAGTCTATACTTTGACACCATACATTTTCAATTTTGAGATTCATACTGAATTACAAAACTATAGAGAAAATCTCGCTATGCAGCATTTGCTGAATAAGGAGATTCCAATGAGAAAATTTCGAATACTCAATTTTTTAAAAATATTATTATTAGATAAAGAAACTATATTAAAAATAATAAAAGGCATGATGTTAATGAACGTGTAGATAGATCATAGTTTCCCAAACTTTTTTGAACCGGTGCCCCCTTTTCTTGTGAATATTTCGATACCACCACCCTTCCAACTCCAGGGAAAGAACATCGCACATAATGCATAGTGATAACAGGAATTAAATTAAAAAAATTACTAATAGATAAAATATTGTTGGAATTGAAAAGCTACTGAATTTCTTCTTCATTAAAAACAGTTGTAGCTTGCCTGTTATAAGGAAAGACAGTTTTGATTATACGAATTAATTTATAATAAAATATTGTTTTTTAAATAAATAAATTGACAGTTTCAGAGAACAATCAAAATGCATACTCAATTATACTAAAAAGTATTTTCATTAAAATTTAAAGACATCGAATTTGTAACTTAACTAATGAAAAGACTGGATTTGATGCTGTTTGTTTTATTTTAAGGAGCTTGTCAATATGAGGCTCGATTTCACTTAAAAACAATAGTAAGTCGCCACGTTCAGTAATATCGAGCCGATTTCTCTTTTTCGTCCCCACTCTTGCCTCAGTACTAAATCCACGTTCTGCTAAATATGAAGATGGGAATTCTATCAGAAGTCGTTGAACAATCAACCATAATCCTAAATGCAGTTGCGAAATAGACTTCTGCAATCAAACTTCTTGGTAGCCATTCTTAAATTTAATATTTAGTTCCTCATTTGTGGTCAGGTCTGGTTGTTCTTCTTATAACTGAGGTGATCCTGATATGTTGGCATTAGAAAAAGCATCCAAAGCCCAGCCTGGTATGCCCATGTTTAAAATATCGTGGAATCATTGCTTGCAGTCATTGTAGACTATATTTGGTTAATCTTCTAACGCCCCTCCGTGCCATATGAAAGCCCCCTAATTTTCTCTGGATGTTTTACCCCCCCCCCCCTGAAAACTTCAAACACCCGCAAGGGGGCATTATCGCTCACGTTGGGAACCTATGGTGTAGATTATTTTACACTTCCAAAATTCAGATTTTTTTTTAAGTATTAGTATTTTTTATTTTTAACAAAAATAACATTTAAATGAAATGTATGCTTTTAGGGCCGGATGAAGTCACTATGAATGATGGACAGAGGCTTATTTTATGGTACAAAACAGCAACCATTTGATGAATTAGAGACATTAGGATGTTAAAAGGTGTTGAATTAAATTATTTCTTTACTGCAGAAGAATATGTGTATTTTAAATGTATCCGAATATTGTAAAATAAATAACTGTTTTAAGAATTGTGCTGTTCGAAATTATCATGTCATTTATTTCGATTTTAACATTTAGCATTTTAATTTCAATGTAACCATATGAATTTTCAAAACTTTCAAGAAGTTACATCTTAAAATCTGCTTTGATGCTCGGATTTTGTTAGTATTTAATAATCAAATTTTAATGTAACTCTATTCTGGAACAATTTGTTCAAGTTTTATCTATTGTCACATAATCCCTCTTCAGCCATTTTAATTAATTTCATTTTGCATTTAAAGAATATTTCTCTTCCTCGACACTAGTGTATGTTCTTCATTGCAAACAAAAATTTCATCAAAAATGTCGCAAATGGAAAAAAAAATGTCCAAGTCTTACTTAATAAAGATTAAATACCACATTCTTTTTAATTGTTTATTCTACACACATTCAAGAAAAATGTAAAATAGTTTTTTTTTATTAATGTATTGATCAAGATAAAAATATAACTTATATAAAAATATAGTTTAAAGAATTGTAAATTGTGTATTGTGTGTGTGTGTGTGTATGTGTTATTAAAAGTGTGGAAGATTATAATAATATATTTATTTACTAACTATTATTGAGTCTTAAAACTATTCAAAGATTGCATAATTGAAATAATGATAAAGCTTATTTAAAATGAGTAACTTCAACACATTTAAAAGATATATTCTTTGAATAATATTTGCCAGTAATAATTTATTGACAAAGAACTGGTGTAAATGCAGAAACCTGTTTTACACAAAAAAAATGTGTATGTCTCCAAAAATAAATCATGCACAATTTGAAAAAAAAAAAACCATCCTGATGTATATGATTATAACTGTCATAGCATTCAAATGAACTGAATAAAATGTTTGCTCAAGGTATTTTGAGATATGTGTTCAAGATTCATATGAAAAACGACAGTTAAATTTCAAACATTTCAAATAGCAACACCAACCACATTATTGGAATGTGTTCTCTTTAGGAAAAAGCAATAAATAGCTGTGGAACAGTATTTATAGAATAAAAATTAAGCAATAGACAGACTAAGAATTAAAGAAAAAAGAACTGTGGTGTGTCTACCAAAACGTGTATAAGGCAGCAGATTCCTTTCGGCATGGTACGTGCTTTACTTCGAGACAGCATCTGCCATATGCAACGTGACATCGTGGTTGAAAAAGTTAAAGTAAAAAAAATTATGAAGCAGAATAAAATGTTTTACTTTCTGTTACTTCTCTGTTGTTATTGGTTGTTTTCTCTTTTCTTTTTAATCTGTCTAGTGCCGATGTTTTTCATTGTACAAATACCGCTCTACAGTTATTTATTTTATTGGAGAACACAGTGCAGTAACAAAAAACGGGTGCTACTATTCGAAAGTTTTGTTACTTTAATCGTTACTGTTAGAGTTTAACTGTTTGATTATTCAGCGCATACTTCAAACTACCTTCAGCTAACATTCTATTCCATTCTTCTAAATACTATGATATACGGTCATATATATTGGAATAATTTCTTTTGTAATCACCCGGTAGAATAATATTTGTATTCTTATATTGTTATGTCAGCATTATGATTAAATATAACGTAATTAATCAGTATTCCAAAACATGCCCTGTTTCAAAGTACATGACTTTTTTACGAAAAATATTACACAATCATATCTACGAGCAAAGAATTTTATTTCTTTGTTGGGTATTTTAATATTCCTCTCGTATACCTCACAGTGTAGATTTTTGAAAATTCTCATCTTTTTTTATATAATTGAACCGAAAAGCAATCAAACTAAACAACAGTATTCATGAAAAAAGTAAACATTTTTATGTCTAGATGATTGAATGATTTATAAATATTTGCATATGACAGTTTTGTTACATCGAATAAACTGGCTTTTCTGAAATGAATATATATCTCCATTTAAATTTGAAATAAGACCGTCTAAATTTAGAAATAAACATCTTAAGATGTTAAAGCTCGGAGTATGAAATCTTGTGTAGATATAAATGAAGGAAACCACAACCGGCTTCTATAACCTGTCAATAAGGCACACAGATTTATCTGATTGACCGGATGGCCACAACAGTAAAACTATATTTGAATCCCAAAGGCCATCATTGGTGTAAAGCTACAGCCTTTCCTGGGAAAGTCACGTCGTCCTGTCATACGTAGGAGGTAATCGACCCCACCATTTCAGTACTCGCCCGGGTGGCCAGAGTCAATCACCATATCGGAATCTTCTCATCCTCATTTCTGAGGTGTTCCTCTGTAGGTTGTAAAAATAAATGGAAGTAAAACATTTTTCCAATTTATACGTTTACATTATAAGAGAAAGATAAAATTTTATTTATTTATTTATTTCTAAGTTTCACAAAACAGTTGTCATATTTTCAAAAATTCTTTGTAATTTGTATATTTCTATCTCTAACATTAAAAAAATAATTATTTTCACTTTTTTATATATCTTTTCTAGACACAATTAAATTTAGCTGTTTTTTTTTTCTTTTCGAATTAGAACTTCCGCTGCGTCATTGTTTATTTTCATCCACTTCCTTCTTTTCGCAAGCAGTAGTTGGAAAGGAAGAGCTCTAACACATCCAGAAAGAGCAAAGAAGCATTTTACCAACTTGTACATCCCGTTACAAAGAAGAATCTTCCTAGATAAGAATTTTCCAAGTGTTACAAAGAGGAGTATTCCTAGACAAAAATGTTTCCACCTGTTACCAAGAAGAATCTTCCTAGACAAGAATTTTTCCAATCATTTTCTTTTCTCCCCAATATAGTTTTCAGCTAGGTCACCTTCACACTGTAGGGAAAATTGTTCCTTTCGGCTGAGCACACCATGGCTCAGTCGACAAAGCAGTGGACATGTGAACGAAAGATTGGGGATTCGAACGCAAGCGAGGCAAATTACCAAACAAAATGATTTTAGTTCCGATTTGCGTTATGTCGATTTAATTTTCTGCGAGTCTACAAATTCTGGAATGTCCCTTGAATGCATATAAATAGTTTTTCGATGAGTAAGAGATGGACAAAATCTAAATACTTAAGAGTAATATTAGATCTCAAATTAATTTTGAGAAAGCACTTTTATTATGTTGAGGGCAAGTTCCCAGCCCAGACGCGTAAATTTTCTCCTCTAATAGGCCGGAACTCTAAAAGGCATAAGAACGTGAAAATGCTTATTATGAACATTGTTCAGTATTTACATATGCATGCCAATTTTGAGGCCATGCCTCTAAACCGAACCTCCTAATAGTACAATGACTACATAATCAAATATTATGATCCATACGTAATGCTAGGCGATACATGAGAACCACCGATATTTGCAATGCAATCAGATACACTATCTTTACAGAAAGCATCAAAAAGCTAGCTATCAACCAAATTTTACAACTTAGACAGCCTCGAAAATGAAGCTTAAATTAGTAAATATACCCCCAATATCAAAATACCCTGTAATGTCATTCTTGAATAAATTCACCCTTGGCTTCTCACAATTCTTATGCATTGCTCCAACCATCAACCTAAGAAAGTAATTCGATTGGGGCACTCGAAACAATAGCCTAGTATCACCGTGTAAAGTGAACAAACTGCACTCTTTTGAGTATTTCGCAGCTCTATGAATTGATTTCACCCCAACATCTACCCCGGCTGAAGGACTGATTGCCAATGGAGAATAACTTACTGTCTTACCGACAGGAGAAAAACCCTAGCAACCCTAAAAGTAGGGGCCAATCGGCTTGAAAACGGGATGTTCTATTTCAATTTGGGGGTGTAGGAAAGGGCAGCATTTCTTTTGGCGCCAAAAGAACCGGTATCATTATAATTAGAAGAATCTCTGGTTATATATTCAGTTAGTAATAGATACCAGCTAAATAATTTTGAGTAATGTTTCAATTTATTAAAATTCTTTGGAAACATCTATTCTTCAATAATTTGTGGATATTATGTTATGCGTAATATATCTGTAAGAAGTGCTACGGTGGACAGGGTAAATAATTTTAGGGTGTATGATAAATACTTCGTTAGTTCTCAAAAGAATATGAAAGGAATAAGTATCTTTAACGTTGCCTGTTTATTGATTTATTTATATTTTAATTCTTTTACTGAATTTCGTATTTTTACTTTTTATTTATATCAAACCGTAACAGCCTTATTATGAATCAAACAGTATCAAATAAACTATTTTTTTTCTGATCCTAAATTTATTATTCGAAACTATCGTTTACAGCTTATTCAAAACTCTTAAATTCTAATGCAAAACGGATTCGGGGGATTTAGTTTTAAAAGTAAGTTTTCACCCTTAAAAGCACATGAATATTCGAGAAAATATGAAACTATTTTGTTATTATCCAATGGTTTTTTTTTTAACTGAAGGCAGTCTCAGGTCTTAAAAAAACCAATACAAAAGCAATTGAAGAAATATCGTTGAAGGCTTTCGTATGAAAGGCATTATTTTAAAGCTTAAATAAAATGGAATTTCTCAGTTTATCGACAATTTAATTTTATTTGTCATATAAATACACCTGTACAAACATAAGCGAAAAGAATTTCTCGCCTAATGAAGTGCACAGCCGAATGTTGTGGCCTGTTTTAATCCTCTTTCCCTCCTCCCTTAAGGCCTTATCACACGGCAAAATATCGTCGCCACTTTCCGACAGCAAACGACAACGAAAGTGACGTCACTTGTGTGACGTTTTACATGATTGGATAAATTACGTTTGCGGACAATATTTCCGACTGCATTTTTTAGCTGGTTAGAAAAAGTTGTCGATTATGAAACTTGCTTGACCGGTTTCTCAGGGTAGAAACGGAAAAGGACTGACGAAATTTCACCGTGTGATACGGTTTTTCGACTCCTCTACTTAAGGCAACCATGTTCAGGGTTTTTTCATGACGGTAGGACCTACCCCTCTCCACACCTACGTCCCTGGATCTGAGTACTAACTACTCCAGTAACCACAACAGCAAAGTACAATATCTGCTCCAGACCTTCATCAAACCAGGTTTTGAAGATAGCCTTGTTTCGCAAGATGGGGGCTCCGTAGAAGCATCTAACGTACTTTCAAAAGTATGCCGTTTTGAAAGAAAGAAAAAGTGTTACTTTCCTCAAGATATAAAAAGAATATTTAATTTATGCTTTCAGTTATTTTAGTAAGTCAGTTAGTTTGGTTAGTTTCAGTTAGTTTAAGTTTAAGTTAGTCTGGTAATTTTTTGAAAGTATTATTCAAATTCGAATTGAAGTTTTATTGCTTCTTCATAATATTTATCTTTTTTTAATGTATCTCCGTTTTTTAAACAGCTAGTCAGAATTTTTTTCGAATTTTTTGTGTCGAATTTTTCGGTGTTACTTTTAGTATACTCTCGCCATGAGTAAAAGAGGTCACCCCGAAATATCTTGATTGTTTACTAATCGATCGCGCCAAACTTAATGTTCCCCAGGGTATATACAATCTATCTATACAGAATCTTCACATATTTGGTACCCTTTTCTGGTATATAGCCTAGTACAACTATAATAATATAATAGGATTAGTGTAAATATAGGCTAGTTTAAATCAATTAGGATTTAAATGTTTGAAAAATAGGATTAATTAATCCTAACTTATCCTAATTTTTGTAAATTAGGATAGGCTAGGATTCTAATATTTGAAAAATATTTCATCCATACATTGATTGATAAAAATTCTGCACTTATCTATCGGGATCAACTTAATGTACACTCCTGGTATATACAATCTATCTATATAGAATCTGTACACATTTGGTACCCCTTTTTTGGTATATAGGCTAGTATAACTATAATAATATAATAGGGTTAGTGTAAATATAGGTTAGTATAAATATAATAGTATAATAAGCTAGTGTAAATATAGGCTAGTATAAAAATATCAGTATAGTAAGCTAGTGTAAATATAGGTTAGTATAAATATTTATACAAGGCCAATATTTTTTCCCAAATCCATTGGTTAGGATTATAATGTTTGAAAAATATTTCTTCTATTCATCGATTGATAAATATTCTTCACTTTTCTTTTATGTAAACTGGTACATCCCTTTTATCAGTAAATAATTATTTTTTCGTATCCTAGAAGAAGTTTTAGGTTATATCTTTTATTCTTCCGTCGGATAAATGGAGTCCTAGTGGCCTGGTGGTGTGACTCGGCTTCATAACCGGAAGGCTTCAAGTTCGTGACCCGATTCCAACAAAGAACTCGTGTACGCGGGCTTGCCACACGTTAAATTCATAGAGACGCTTTCCCACTAGTGTGGTGTGAAAGCTTGGAGAAGGAGAGTTACATCTCAGGTGCCATCCTCGTCATCTGTAAATAACCCTGTATGTTGCTATAAAGCGAAGCTTTCATAAACAAAAATAATTATTCAGATAGATGTATAATATGTCCTGTTTTGTATAACTTAGAGTCATCCATTGATTAATTAATTGATATTTCAGACTTGATGAAATTAATTATTATTTTCAATGTCTAAAGTTCAATGTAATAATTATCGAAGTAAAGAAAAAAATAAGTAAATCTACTGATGATCTAAGAAAATCTGATGCAGTCAATTTATTTATAGAAGAAAAGGAATTTATAATTCAGCTAATTTTTGCTATTTCAAGAGGTAAAATATATAGAAAGTTAAAGGATGACTGAAATATAACAAAATTAATACCGATAATATTTTTATTTCTCACCTAAAACGCCAACAATGTTTATGCACTAATTTCATCGCACTGAAATTTTTCATCAAGAATTTGTTTTTTGGACTACACTTATGAGAATCGCTTACTGTTAATTTTAAAATACATATGTAGAAATTAAAGATATCGTCAATTGAATTTTTAGATATATTCTAGATTAGCCGAGCTATGCGACATTTCTTCTTACAGAAAAACATAATAATTTCGAAATAAAATTATATAACATTTAGAATGGTATTCAGTCAATGTTTTTAATATAATACTTTGTTTAGTAATATTCACGTTCTGTTTTAAAGCAACATTATGGCTATTTGGGGGACTTACCTCGTAATTTTGAACCATGATCAGATGACGTCATCATTCATCAATTTATTTTGATCAATATATAGTTATCAATTTATATTTATCAATATATATTAATCAATTTGTATTGATCAATATATAGTTATCAATTTATATTGATCAATATATATTAATCAATTTGTATTGGTCAATATATAGTTATCAATTTATATTGATCAATATATATTCATCAATTTGTATTGATCAATATTTATTCATCAATTTATATTGACACCTGAACAGGTACCCCCCTCTCCACACCACACCAGTGGGAGGTCGTTTGGCCTCGTCGGGTTTAATGTGCACCAAACCCACTTACACAGCGGTTCTTCGGTGAAATCGGGCCTCGAACCGGCAAACCGAAGTCAAGTCCTTACCACCAGGCCAACGTATCACAGGTCCGTATACAAGATATTTCTTCGTCGGAATCGGGTATCGAATCAGGAACCCTCTGGTTCCGAAGTCGAGAACTTACCATCTGTCAAATATTAATTTAAATTGGCACTCGACTATAGATAAGCTAAATTAAACTAAGCTACCCACTTAATATGTATCATATCATATTATAAAGCTGAATTTTACATCCATTGGTTAGCATTTCTGAAAAAAAAAATCTTACAGCTTCAAAATATCTCATCTAAGTTTTTACTTACTGAATGACTTTTTCTGTCCCTAGCAGCACACAAATACTGGACAATAATGTTTAGCGCAGCATAGTCAAATATGGTTTTTGTGCCAGAAAACCCAGTTAACCAACTTACAATATTTTATGACATTAATCAATATATATTGCTCAATATATATTCATCAATTTATATTGATTAATATATATTTATCAATTTATATTGATCAATATATATTCATTAATTTATATTGATCAATATATATTAATCAATTTATAATGATCGATATATATTCGTCAATTTATATTGATCAATATATATTTATTTTATATGACATTGATTAAAATAGCTGAATTGTAGAATATTGATTAATATCATAATATCACACAATATATTTTGGTTTATTAATTAATATCAAATAACATCGCCTAATATTGTGCAGCGGACTGTGATTAAGACTGTGTGTAAGAAATCCAATGATTGTCTTTGATCTGCCTCCCACGATGACTTGACCTGAACTTCTGCGAATTCTAGGTTTGCAGTTCCTAAAAGGTGTTGTGCCCAGAGGTTTAACTGCGAACTTAAGTGAAGGAAAAAAAGAAATTATGCTAAATATTCACAACTAAAATTGCAACCACACTCCTGGAATCGTGAAGAAATCCTGTTTGTTATAGGACATGGCCATTTCCCGTCTTTTCTTCGCCACTTCCATCTATCAAAAACTGACTACTGCTCTTGTGGAGAAATCGGCGATCTCATTCACTTTGCGACATCTTGCCCTTTGACTCTCCCCTGGCACCTCAGAAAACCCTCATCATCGCTAGAAAGTCTGTGGTACAAAAGAGTCCTTAATAATCCTTCCTTCAAAAGTAGAATCATAAACATGATTCGATTCCTATTTGATCAGAGAGAGCTGCTTCAATTAGAGTAACTCTACTATTTCTGTGGACACCATTTAATGCAGCTCGTTCTTTATCCATAACTGCTTTTTCATCTCCCTCTCAAGCAACTAATATTTTAAACCCTTTTTTGCATTCATGCTGTAAATTACTATGCTCATTCATCCAGTTTCTTGTACTCAAGAGGTTTTTCATTCTAGCATTTATCATTTCTTGTTATGCTGTATTTTCATAAATTTTGTCATTTGTCTGTATCCTTCCTATTTATTGTTGTGTCCTTTTTTTTGTTAATGAAGTCCACCTACATCTATACCAAACCGTAAAGGGGCCACATTAGCTCTAGTGTGGTGTGGTGTTAAATGTATATTCACAATATACCACTGTAATACTCCGATATGTTATGGAATATGACCGCTTTGAGTTTTCAGGTTAAAGGCGAAAAAATTAAAAACTTACCTAACATTTCTTAAGTAAGTTGTCATTGATTTCTTTCTTTTGATAATTTTAGTATTTTTTACATTTTTGATAGTTTTTTTTTCTTTTTTGGACTAGGATAGTTAGAAATCGTTTCGCTCTAACCCATTCGAGCACTATCTTAACGTCGAGGCTAACCTTTGAACGAAGAAGATTACAACATGTCAAGTTTTTTAATCAATATCTTATAATGAGTGCAACGAAATATATATATCTACTTTTAAGTTATTCATCGAATGCATAATTGGAATACAGTATACGAAATTTACAATTTCTCTATTGGTGAAACATTAGTATATCGTCCTGGGCTTAAAGTGATTGAAATCAAGAAAAAGCTTTCCCAATAACATGTTGAAAACAAATACATATCAAACATAGCCTATATAAAATATCCACAGTATGCTACTCATTAGTATAAATCTGTAATACCGTCATCTGTTTGAATGGGTTCTTTTGCAGAGGAAGTGATCATCATGAAAAAAGAGGTTATAGAAACATTCCCTTTATTCTTAAGCACTAAATTGCATCTATAGCAACTGTAAGCATGATGTTTTCCTTTTATCTAAATAAATTTTATTATAATTCAACTGTATTAGGAAATAATAGCACACAAAATGCATTTTAAGTTGTGAATTTACTAAGCCTAGTTCTCTAATTGAATATAATGTTAAGGATTTCACTTTCGCCGAATTTGTTTATGTGTGTAGTGGGTGTAAGGTGAGAGATAAACGCAATCAGCAGTCCTTTGGTAGAAAAACAAATACGACGTTTTTTTATATGAAGATAAAACAGCACAAAGACGACAAATATTTACGAAACAAAGACGACAATACCTTACAGCCGAGAAGAACACACAGAAGCACACAACAACGACAGTAGTCTATAAGTAGTAACAACGTCCACAGCACACAAAGCCGCCAAACAGGATTCAGCAGGAGAGTTAATCTTTGAGGGATTCTTTTCTACGCTCAGTAGGTCTCTCCGGAACAGGTTGAAACTATTCCTCTGTATCTTCTTGCCTTCGCTGCCGACTCACTACTTCGCACAACGGACTCCTCAGTTTAGGACAGGTCCGTTCTCAACGACAACACAACGGGCTAAGACTCATGCTTCGTCAGAATACGCCACACACCAGTCCTCCTTTCAGGACTCCTCAGTTTAAGACCTGTTAGGTTTACTAGGTCGAACACCGCCGTACTTCGTTCAGCTTCTAAGACCTCTCAGTTCAGATATTCTCGATTCAACTCCGCTATTTTAATGTACGATCTCTACAGACGACAGAAACACTTTCCACAAACTTTTCTCTCGTTAGTTGCCGACTCATTACTTTCTTTTCTACTCCTTTCACGACACGAGACACGACAGGATACGGCACACAGATATTCAGCACTCCGCCGTTACTTCGGCATTCTCTCGGCGAATCCAACCACTATTCATTACCCTCCAATTCACAAACACTTCTCAGTTCAGGACTACTGGTACTTTACGATGACCAGTTCAAGACCACTCGTCATGACTCCAATCAGCTAGAGAGTGCCGGCCGTTTACAGTTCCAGAAAGGCGGGTTTAGATGCTTTTGAGCCAATCTGGGCATATTTGGACGTATCGCGGTTCCTAATGGATGGATCGGGAAAATTCTTGAAGTTTCGGGTATTATCCATTCTGTCGCCAAAGTCACATAATGATCGCCAAGCTCTAGGGATCACTGATGCCACAACTGGATACCATCCAATACAGATTACTGTAAATCCTTCTTTATTGTGATGACAGTATTCATGCTGGAAAGCAAAATTACAGGTGTAACAATATATTCATCCTATATATATTTATTGAAACCTTTGCAAACTTTCTAGCAACCACAAGGCATTTTGTGATACTTTGATTAAAGGAAATGTATATAAAGAAGTCAAAGTAATTCATGCTGTTTTACGTCCACTTTGTAACTTTCTTTAGTGTTATTATTGAATATTCGGTAG
>JAPMOQ010019995.1:0-10089 GCA_026543055.1 Argiope trifasciata | reverse complement strand
TATCATGATACTGCTGTGAAGTTGAAGAATTCATTTTACGTAGACAACTGTGTCACTTCGGTGAATTCAGAGAAGGAACTGCATTGCTTTATTGAAGATTCAACAAAGCTGATGGCACAAGCCAAGTTTGATCTTAGAGGTTGGGAATTTACAGGAGAAGCTATTTCATTGAAAGATCTCCAGCCAACTCCTGTTTTAGGACTTTTGTGGGATAAATCAGAAGACGTACTTTTCTGTGATAATTCCTTAGTAGAAATACCCCCTGATACCCCCATTACTAGGCGTGTGATTTTATCGTATGCTCATAAGGTTTTTGACCCTATTGGTTTTACTTGCCCGGTCTCTTTGATACCGAAGAAGTTATTGCAAGAGAGTTGGCGATCAAAAGTGAGCTGGGATTCAGAGGTATCAATGGATATGAAAAAAACATTTCTGAAATGGATAAATGATATCAAAATTTTACACCTTGTGAAAATTCCAAGAAAATTTTTAACTGACAATGTATCCTCTTTTAGTTTTCACGTATTCTGCGATGCTAGTGGCATTTCATATGCAGCAGCTGTGTTCATTCGTTGTCAATCAGCTCATGGAACCTCGATAGAACTGTTAGCTGCGAAGTCTAGAATAGCCCCATTAAAACCCGTTACTATTCCGAGACTGGAGCTACTTGCCTGTTGCATTGGAGCAAGACTCTCAAAATTTGTAAAAGAGAGTTTAAATATGGTAAATGTGGAAACACGCTTTTGGACCGATTCCTCTACAGCTCTCCAATGGATAAAAAGAGAAGAACCTTGGAGTGTTTTTGTCCGGAATAGAGTAGCAGAGATCCGAAAATTGTCAAACACCGACGACTGGAGACATGTTCCGGGAGCATTAAATCCCGCAGATTTGCCCTCCAGAGGATGCTCTGTTTTGAAGCTTTTGAAATCTAAATGGTGGGAGGGCCCCACATGGCTACTTTTACGCGAAGAAATGTGGCCAGAAACTAGTCACCCAATTAACGAAGAGATTATCTCAACAGAAAAATGTAGCAAATCACTTAGTCTCATAAACAACTCTCCTGTTACTACTAGTCTTTTCTCTCGGTTATCAAGTTACAACAAAATTATTAGAGTTGTAGGATGGATATTACGATTCAAGCATAATTCGAAGACCGTTAAAGAATGCAGAAAAGGGGGCTCTTTGACTATACTCGAAATAAATGAAGCGGAAAAGAAGATTATTCGGCTGATTCAAGAAGAGTCTTTCACAGAAGAATCAGTTAAAGGTTTGAAAACTCAATGTTTTAAGAGATGAGGAGAGTATTTTAAGGATTAAAACTAAGCTAACTGAGAAGAATGACTTTCAAAACTTTAGATACCCCATTCTACTTCCTGGAAAACATAGGTTAGTAGAACTTCTGGTCAGAGAAGCTCATTTGGAAAACTCTCATGCTGGAGTACAGATTCTGCTGTCAAAATTGAGAGAAAAATTTTGGGTTATAAATGGAAGAAGAACCGTTCGCAGAGAAGTCAATAAATGCTTAAGATGCAAGAGATATACTTCCAGAAATATAGAGACACCACCTGGTGGTTTGCCTCAGGACAGAGTCGAAGAATCCGCTGCATTTGAAGTGAGCGGAGTGGACTTGGCTGGACCACTTACTCTTAAGGGAGGTGACAAATGTTGGATAGTTATTTTCACCTGTGCAGTGTACCGTGCGGTACATCTCGAACTGGTACTGTCACTTACCACTAGATCATTTCTTCTTTGCCTTCGGCGGTTCATAGCCAGACGAGGTCGACCAAAAGTGATATACAGTGACAATGGGACTAACTTTGTGGGCGCTGAAAATTTGCTACAAAATCTGGATTGGGATGAGATAGAAAAGGCAACTTCCGTCCAGAGAATAACATGGAAGTTCATTCCCCCCTCTGCACCCTGGTGGGGTGGATTTTGGGAAAGAATTGTGCAAATGGTGAAAAAACTCCTTAGACGTGTTTTAGGAAATGCCTGCTTGTACTACGAAGAGTTTATTAGTATCCTATGTGATTGTGAAGCAGTCATAAACTCCAGACCTCTTACCTACGTGTCCGAAGATACCAATGATCTTATTCCTCTCACCCCATCAATGTTTATACAGGACATTTCGACGGTGGGAGTGCCGGATTTGGATAAACTTGATGCAACGGACATCAAAGGGCGTCTGAAATATCAACAAAGTCTTAGGCAACACTTAAGAAGCAGATTCCGCCGTGAATACTTGGGCATCTTATTGCAACCACGAAAGAAAAGCACTTACTATGAAGTAAAACCTGGAGAAATTGTCTTGATTGAAGATGATTCAAAGAAAAGGTTACTATGGCCTATGGCTAAAGTTCTTGAAGTGTACCCAGGTAAGGATAACACAGTTAGAGTAGTGCGATTGAAAACACAAAGTGGTGAGATTGTACGACCTGTTCGACGTATTTATCCTCTGGAAATAAATTGCACAGAAGAAGAAAGCCATGCTGGCGCAAAACCTTTTACTACAAGATGTGGTAGAACTGTGAGAATACCGTCAAGATTTTTAAGGACTTGAACAGTTCAAACTATTTTGTATCATTTAAGCTAATATTTATTTACCTTATTTTTAATTTGATTATATTCTTATAATCAAAGGTGGGAGTGTGCGGTAAATCAAATTATTTTTATGAATAGTATTTGTTTATTTGGAGTAAAAGCAAACGATTAATTTTATACCTTTTGAAATCTGGCAATGTTTTGTAAGTTTTGGTTTAGGTTTTGAGAAAGAATAAAGATGCTGTTTGACTTTTAAAACGCTTGAAGTATTTATTTTATTTCTAAATGGAAGATACTTTGCAAGCTTAATTCTAAAGCTCAAGAAATCGGGTAGATTTCTTGATAACGCAACAACCACAAAGAGTTCTCAGACAGTTTGTCAGGATCCACACCTCTCGAGATCAAATCAGCTGGGTTATTGTGAGAAGATAAATGTCTCCACTGGTTCACCTTGGTTGCTGCCTGTATTGATGCAACTAGGTTTGCCACAAAGGTTTTTAAGTGACAAGGTTCTTTTTGCAGCCAACATAAAACAATCATGGAGTCGGACCACAAATAAGTGTTGGTTATATTAAGTTTCAGGGCGGAAATCACTCTAACCACTAATTTAGAAAGTAGAACTGCTGCACAAAGTTCCAATTTTGGAATTGTCAGACGTTTTAAGGGTGACACTCTGGACTTACTAGCAACCAATTTTACAGACACTTCACCAGTCTTTGACTGTGATTTGCAGTAAATCACTGCTCCATAAGCGACTTCACTCGCATCTGCAAAGCCATGTATTTCAATTAAAACTGGGCTCGGTAGTAATATACACCTTTCTACTCTAACACTATTGATAAATTGAAGGGCTGATGAAAATCGTAACCACTCGTCCTTTTCCCTTGTAGGTAGATGATCGTCCCGGTTTAACTCTAGTAGCCATAGCCGTTGCAAAAATATTTTTGCTCTTGCAACCATTGGACCCAAAATACCGAGTGGATCGAAAATACGAGCTATGGTTGACAAAACTTGGCGTTTTGTCACACCTATATCTTCACTCGACACCTTGAAGGCAAAACAGTCTTCTCTTGATTTCCAAATAACACCCAGCGCTTTGGTTTCTTCTGTATAAGAGCATGGATATGATTCGCTATTTACTGCAAGCTCTGCGTTGTTACTGCACCATTTATGCAAAACCATCCCTCCTCTACCCAATATCTCAATCAACTCTCGTTGGAGCGCTTTTGCAGATTCTATACAATCAGATCCGGAAAGTACATCGTCCATATAAAAATCATTCTCTAACACTATTGCTGCTGCAGGATATCTCTTCCCTCATCAAGCGCAAGTTGTCTCAGGGTTCTCATTGCCAGGAAAGGCGCACTGGTTGTTCCGTATGTTACTGTAGTCAACTCGAAAGTTTTTATAGGTTCATGAAGGCTTTCCTTCCACAATATTCTTTGTAGCTTTCTTTGATCAGGATGAATTGCAATTGCTCGATACATTTTCTTTATATCGGCAGTGAAGGCAAAACTGTGTTTTCTAAATCGTAACATAATTGAAAACAAATCCTCTTGAATGACGCCCCCATTGTATTGTATAGAATTTAAAGATTTCCCCTCAGGGGTTAACGAAGAAGCATTGAATACAACTCTTAAGGGTGTTGACTTACTTTTCTCCAATCCTCTGTACACTCCAAGGTGGGGAATGTAATATGATCCCTTTTCTTCCTCATTTTCATAGATTTCAATCATATGACCCAACTGCTGATATTCTCTCAAAAAATTCCGAATATAACTTTAAATACTCGGGCTCTTTTGCTAATCGATTCCATAAGGAATTTAGTTTTTTAGATGCAATCTGTCTGGAACTTCCCAAAGTAACTGGATCGTCTTTCAAAGGCATTTTAACAACGTATCTACCAGATTCATCTCGTGTGAAAGTTTTTGCGAAATGTTCTTCACAAATTAATGTTTCTTTATTTTGAGGCTTTTCAGTCTCAAGACTCTCGATTTCCCAAAATTTTCTAAGTGTTTTGTCTAAATTAGTTTCGTCCCTTATAAGTCCACAATGAATCCTATTCTTTCCCTCTGTAGGAATTTTTCCCGATACTACAAAACCAAAAACAGTGTTTTGAAGAATAAGATTAGAATTATTAATGCGAATTTGACCTGGTCTTAACAGCTCATAAAAAATCTCGGCTCCAAGTAACATTTGAGCTTTCTCGGGTAGATTAAAATTGTTGTCAGCCAAATTTACGTTAGAAAAATTTAGTCCTGAAATATCGATAGCATTAGAAGGAGTTTTACCAGTAGAAATTCTTGGGACTACAAGAAAATCTAAATTTTTGATAAAACTGTTATCCTCATTACAAATAGATGCATTCACTCTGAATTTTATTGTCAAGGATATATCATTAATTCCTGAAACTAGAACATTAGTTCTTTCTCGTTTTAAACGCAAAAGCTCAATTAAATCACTAGATAAAAAATTTGATTCACTTCCCACATCCAGCAAACATTTAACTTTGTATTTATTTCCTGCCTCATCCATTAAATAACATACTGCAGTTGATAGCAACACCGTATTCCTTTTATTTGAAAAACTACTCATAAATATTTTCTCGTTATAGACGAATTCTTCCGCGTTCGCGTTCAAGGTTGCTGAATCAGCAGTTTGGTTAGAATCGACCGTTAAAGCCACGCCCTTTAAGTTTTTATTTCTTATCGATGAAAATGATTCTTTTTCGCTCTCAGCAGTATTAATTTTTGGAAAATGCAAAGACTTATGATGACGCCGCCTGCAAAAACAATTAATCTTTGATCTGCAATTTGAAACTAGATGCGGGTTCAAACAACAAAAGCATAACTTCTTATTTTTTACAAATTCTACCCTTTCCTGTACACTTAATTTTAAGTAAGACTGGCAGTTAGCCAAAAAATGGGCTTCATTACAAAATGCACAATTTGCAGTCCTAACATCCGATAAGAATACTTTAGATGCATCTTTTGCAGGTTTTCAATCCGATAGAAATACTTTAGTAGTATTTTTGTAACCTCTAACAAAATTACTTTCGTTTAAAGGTTTTCCACGGGAAGTAAAAAACAAATCACATTGTTTTGCAAGCTCCGTTGGCGCGAACCAACTCTCTCCTTGTTTTATACTTATATGCGCTGCTGTTCCTTTATCCAAAGTTTTGAATATCTTATCCGAAACAATTAATTGCTTTAGAGTTTCAAACTCGGTAACTTTTCTTAATTTTAAATAGTACTCGAAATTTGTAGAAAGCCGCGAGGCAAATTGCACATGTGATTCATTTATACGCTGCGCCTTCTTGAAATTTTCCAAACAAGCCTGGGCAGTGGGTTCAAACTCTCTCAGAACTATCGATTTCACTACCTCGTAATTATTTATTTCGTCATCCTTTATGTAAACAATAATATTAGATGCACGCTCACCCAGTAAATTTAAAAGGATTTCTGCTTTTAGATTATCAGGCACATTTTTCGTAACGAAGGCTCTTTCTAGAGACGAAAAAAAGAATCCCCACGATTCTGGCTTCCTAGGAACATTAATTGTTAAGGTTTTAATACTTTTAATTAAAACATCCAATGAGCAACTGTGCCTATCACTCTCTGTTTCATCTAAACTTTTGCTGCTATTACAGCTCGAGTGGGTTTTCGACAATTCCAATTCGAGTTTTATTCGTTCCATTTTAATTTTCTCAATTTCAAGAGTTCTCATACTTGTCTCTTCGTGAGACTTTCTTTCACTCACGATACTATTAACATAGCCCAATACAAAATCTTTATCATTTTCATATGCTTTGGATTTTAAAATAAGCTCTTTTAGTTCGCTTACCTTTGCATTTGACGGCACATTGTCGCAGAACTCCTCTGCGACCTGCTTGAGGTCTTCTTTTATGCAATTCCTAAACATTTTTTCTCAAATGAATCTCAGTCGCATAATTTACTTAATTACTCCCGCTCGACGGACCAGTGGTGATAGCTCAGTGGTAAAACTCATAAAACTCAAAAATAACTCACTAAAAACTCACACGCACGAACACTCAACTTTATTCCAACTAACAAAACACAGAAGAGAGCTCACTTCATTTCAAAGCACAATCTCTTCACCTCACTTCACTTAACAATAATGACTGCACAAAAAGTGTTAAAACCATTCTTTTGTCTAGGTACAGCTACAAGATAAGGGTGTAGATGAGATTGCAATTCATAGCTTGTAAATTTTAGTATGAATAATTGTTATTTGCGTTATTGTTATCTGTCATTGGCAGAACCTTTTTGCTGTCGCAATTATGGATTGAAACATTTTTTAAAAATCACGTATGAAAGAATCCCCATTTTGTCATCTGATATCTATCTAGTTTTAAAAAGCTTCTAATCACCAAGGTTTACTCTACTGAAGTGTTTTAGAAAACATACGCAAAGAAGTCATTAAAAGAAGATGGATGTTTCAGAAATCTTGTTTCTCAACTACAGAAAAACTTTCCTTTACATTTTTAAGTGTACATTTTTATGTTGCTTGTAACCTATACATGTGATGCAATATACTTAATAAGGAGTTGTTTCTTTTAACAATTTAAAATGTTTTTTAATTAATATTTTGTTAATTTAGAGATTTTGTTTTTAATTTTCAAATTGTGGAATTGTGGAGTGTTGTCAAATATTTGTTCTGAAATTGAAGAATTACACAAAAAATTAAATTTTTAAACAATAAATATAAAAGTAAAAACAATTTTCGAAATACCTTTTTCAGCTCTATTTTCAATAAATTCACGTATGTTTTATTAGGATATGGCCGAACTATATCAAATATGTTATTCCAAGATTCAGACCACATATTTCCTGAAAAATAAGGGAAACAAAAGTAATAATTAAAATAATATTTCTTAAACGAATTGCCATTTAAGAGAAAAATACGTCCAACAATTTAATAACTCCTTAAATATTGATAATAATAATATGAATATGAATATGAATATAAAATTTAATTAGCTAATTTTTAAAAATCTAACATGGAACAAAATTATTTTTATGCCTCAATATGCCTTTGAGTTACCTCTGGAAAACGATAAAATTTCACTAAATTTTTAATTAATGAAAAATTAAAGCTAGGAAAAGCTTTGCCTTTAATTTTATATGGGAAGTACTCTAAAATATAACAATTTTTTTAAACATACGGTTTTGCAGAAATTTCGTCTAAATAAAATCGTTATTATATTAATCAAAGGCTGGTTAAATATTATTTGTCTTCTTCCAAGAAAAATTTATGTCTTTAATCGAAATGTGTCGGAATATAAATATCGAATCAGACTATTAAATGCCAATTTGTGAAAAAATTTTGAATTTTTGAATTCCAATAATCTTTAACATTTATTCCATTTAGATATGAATAAGAAAAGTCAAAGATTTCTTGAGTACATATTTGTCTTTAAAAAATTAAGTTCATTACACTTATTTAACAATATTCAAGCAAATATTTGAGAATGCATATTTTTTACAAGCTGGAAGTTTAATTAAATGTATACAATATTTTTTACATATTTTATTATTAATTTAATATAAATTATTGTACCAAAAATTACTAAAGCAAAAGTTAATGCTGTAACTGCATTATAAACTATGCTTTTGCATTTCATTTCAAAATTTTCTAGTGTGATAAAAATTTTAATCAAATAAATAGATTCTTTAATTTATGAAAATAAAAATCTCCAGTTTAATATTTAAGAATGCAAGTTTTTTATTAGCTGGAAGTTTGATTAAATGTATACGATATTTTTTTATATTTTACTGTTAAATACTTTATATTAAGTACCGAAATGTTGAAACTCTCCTTTACTATCAAGAAACACATGTTTTCTGGGAACATTTCGTTTCATCGAGCAATTGTGTTTTAAATGTCATTGTAAATCAGAAGTATCTGAAAATTCATACTGCAATATAAATATAAATTTTTCATTTCATTTCAAAATGTTCTAGTGTGATAAAGGATTTTAATCAAATAAATGTTCTTTAATTTTTGAAAATAAAACATAGAGAATATTTAAGAATGCATATTTTTTATTAGTTGTATTAAATATATTCAATATTTGATTAAATATATATAATATTTTTTATACTTTACTATTAATTACTTTATATCAAGTGCCGAAATGTTAAAATTCTCCATTAATATATAGAAACACATGCTGTCGGTGAACATTTCATTTGGTAGAGAAATTCTAGTTTGAAAGATATTTTTAATCAGAAGCATCTGAAAACTGATATAAAAAAAATTTCCAATGCCAAACTTTTGTTGAATTTTGGCTGACTTTTTCAGAAATTTAATCTTGGCAACTAAAAAGAAAAGGGAAATTCACAGTCGTTGCGAAAATACAAGTATTTTCAGTTCAGACACTATTTCAAATGCGAAGATCTAAATCTCCCTATCAGATTGAAAACGGAGCTGATATGATATTTTATTTACTGAAATATCATATAATGAATTAATACCATACTCTAGCTAAGATATATCTTTTTGTTAGCAGTTAATCCACTAAAAATAAATCCCGTAAGAATAAGAAATCCATAGTATTTTCATTGAAATAGTTTCTGAACTGAAAATACTTCCGTCTTTTCGCAACGCCTGTGAATTTCTCTTTTCTTTTTTGTTGCCAAGTAGAAGATTAAATTTCTGAAAAAGTGAGCCAAAATTCAACAAAAGTTTGTCATTAGAAAATTTTTAATATCGGTTTTCAGATGCTTCTGATTTAAAAAAATCTTTCAAATCATAATTGCTCTACCAAATGAAATGTTCACTGACAACATGTGTTTCTATATATTAATGGAGAATTTTAACATTTCGACACTTGATATAAGGTAAGTATAATATTTTTATGCTTTATATTTAACCATAAAGTGTAAAAAATATTATACATATATTTAATCAAACTTCCAGATAATAACAAACTTGCGTTCTTAAATATTTGCCTGGATACATTTATTTTTATTTTTATTTATTTTTAAGATTAAAGGACTTATTTATTTGATTAAATTTTTTTATCACACTAGAAGGATGTGAAATTAAATGAAAAGTTTCTGTTTATAATGCAGTTGCAACATTAACTATTCCTTTAACATTTTTTCGTAAAAATTTATATTAAATTAATTGTAAATAAAATATTAAAAAATATCGTATACATTTAATCAAACTTTCAGCTGATAGAAAACGTGCATTCTTAAATATTTTCCTGGATATTTTTTGTTTTCGAAAATTAAAGGACATATTTATTTGATTAAAATTTCTTATCACATAAGAAAATTTTGAAATGAAATGCAAAATCTCAGTTTAAAATGCAGTTGCAGCATTAAATTTTGCTTTAACATAATTTTTGTAAAAAATATTTATAGTAAATTAAATCACTTTTTGATAGCATTTCTCTATGTTCCTTAAGACAAATGTAGTTTCCTGTAATTCGCTAAATGTTGTTGTTTCTAATGGTACTTGCCATGGATAAGCTCATTGTCGATGTCAGCGATTTTAGATTAGGTCAGCTATTGTGTC
>JAPMOQ010019992.1:0-14321 GCA_026543055.1 Argiope trifasciata | reverse complement strand
AGCTTCGATACCTGTTTTCTCCGAGCGGAGCTCGGTCACCCGCTGGTAGATTTATAATAGAATGGCAATAAGTCTTTATTATAGATAATAGAGATAATGCCATCTTAAGGTGATTAGTGAATTAAAAACTGAATATTAAAATGTTCTTGATATATTTTTTTTTCTTTTGGAGGGAATCAATTTTGGAGTTACATGAACCACATTTTCATCTAAAGAATAATAGAAGCACATAAATCTGTTAACGAATGCTCAATTTCCTTTTCTACTAGCTAAGTTTAGAGACAATCTTGTTTGTTGAGAATATTGATAAAGTTCATTTTAATTGAATCCCTTTTTCCCAGCTTAATAATGATTCCAGTGGCATTAGAATAGCGCAGAAAGCATTGAATTGTCATTGAGAAAGTAGTGTGATTTTAATGACCTGTACTTATTCTTTGCATTGTACCGATGAAATTTTCTAATAAAATGAAGTCCCATAAAATAATAAACTATAGTTAAAAGTATAAATATCATGATCTATTTTTTCAATGCAAGTAGTCTCTTGGGTAACTTCATTGATATCTGAAGGGAAATAACCTGATTGTAAATAGAATTCATCTTTTGATTTCAACAAGAAAGGAAAATTAAGCGATTGAATAATTCATGTAACAATAAAAATTTATTTTAAATTTTGCTGCCACAAAGAAGACAGTTTTTGAAAATTAGCTAAAAAAATTACAAAATTTATGGAAAATAGCTTGATTACGACATGATATTAATAAAAAAAGAATTTTGCGAATTTTTAGATGATGTAAAATTTATTCTTGAGAACTCTAATTTCATTAATTTCTGATGTAAAATCAAAGGATAATAAAGATAATTCATCTTCCGATTTCAACAAGGGCAAAAATTATGCGATTAAATATTTCAGGATGAAATGGTTCTTGTTTGAATTTCCCATTAACAATGAAAACGATTTTCGAAAAATTGTCAAAGAAATTCCAAAATTTATCAAAAATTTCATGACTATAAAATTTCTATTAAAAAAATTTCATAGAAATTTTTCATAGAAAAAATTTCATAAATTTTAAAATATTATAAAAATAAATTTTTTGCAAAATTCGGTTTGGAAATTATTGCAAAGAAACATCAGAACTTCGTTTGATTTTTAATTAATTAATATAAGAAATACTTTTTAAAAAAATACTGCAAGGCTCATATTTTTATTCTAGGAATTACACAGATTTCAAATTTGAAGACTCTAAGTCAAGCAGTTTGACTTGTAGAATGAACAAAATAGATATATACATACACAGTATTATTCTTTTTTTATTAGTGTATATTATTTAGACAAATAAAATTAGTCACGTGAGCTTATATTAAGGAAAACTAGAATACCATTTTTATTGTAAAAATGTACAAAGCTCATATTTACATTATGTATATACGTATTGAACCATAAAAGCATAAAATAATTTAAAATTTTATTTTTTCCAAAATTCATCAAAAATTAAATTATTTCGGAAACCGAAACCAAAAACTTTTCTTGAAATCGAAATAAATTATGTCGAAATCGAATTTAATTCTGAAATAAACTACAAAAAGTAAACAAACCTTAAAGCCAAATGAAATAAATACCTATTTATGAAGCAAACATAAATTAGAATAATTTAGGAAACGAATCGATACTAATTACGGAAAAGGAACTAAAAATTATTTCGGATTCGAACGAGATTAAAATTAAAAAAGTAAAAATTAAAAAAAGCTATCATTATATTTAGTGAACGTGAATGCAGATACTACTAAAATAATTATGTATATTCCAAATTCAGGGACTCTAAGTCAAGCGGTTTGATATGTAGAATGAACAACATATATAATTATATATATATATATATATATAAACACATATAATTATGCTTATCATTTGTAATTAATTTTATACATAGTTTCAACATACATAGTGAATAGTCTTTTTATTAATAGAGACGATTTCGGTCAATAAAATCAGTCACGTGACCTTATATTAAAGCAAATAGGAACACCAGTTTAACAATTGTTGAATATAAATTTCTAAAAGTAACCTTAACCTTCAAGTTACAACTTAAATCAATGAACCGTAAAATAAAATGAAAAAATGCTGTAACTTGGCTGTCACTACCTGGTACAAATCCATGAAACTTTATCAGTTTAGGTGTTCTTTTGCAATAGCTGGCACTCATTTTCCGCAGCATATGTTTTGTGTCTGAAAACCAAACGATCGCTGACAGAATAAACATAACCTATTCTTATGGTACTTTTGATTAAGAATGGAAACAGCATGTTAGACTTCAACCAGGTGCTCGAATGAAGATAATCAAAACTGTGTGCGCAGACGATTTTCGTGCCTCGGGTTTTTTCACTTCAGTGTTTTTGAAGGTTGACAAGTGGAGGTGTACTAAAGGATATTTACTGCTTGTTAGAATTTTTTCTCTGAAGGAATCGAATAGGGATATTACGTATTAAGTGAGGTAAGATTTGTGGTTTCTATTACATCATTATTTATCATTGTTTGTTGTTAGTTCTATTGCACTGAAATGGGTTTTTAAATAAGTTATCAAATTCGTCTGCAGAATCACTTAAGTGTCTAAAATCGTCTGCAAAATTTCTTCACTATTACTTCTATTATTTTTGATAAAAAGTTTAAAATATTTTTAAGTAGTTATGAAATATTTCATTACAGTGCAATTGTAACTGGCAAAATAATTATATGGCTATTAAAATTTTTTAAAAATTGCTTTTGATTTATTTAATAATTAATAATCAAAAATGATTTATTAATTATTTTATTAAAAGATTAAAAGTAGTCAAAAATGAGTCATCAGTTATGCAAAAATGAAATGAATAAGGAAAAATTTGCTTAAAATATTTCTACAAATAACATTTACTTTTATTCTCATTAATAATTATTACCTTTATTCTCATTGATTACTTTTATTCTCCTTAATAATTTACAATTAATAATTGGTAATCAAAAATAAATTTAAGGGTTCTTAATTCGATATTTTTTTCTATGTATTTAGATTTCTGGAGCTGATATTTAAAGTGGTTAGAAACAATTTTGAATTTATTAGATTTTTTTTAAATCAAAAAAGGTATTCGAAAAGCAAAAGTTTGGAAATAAAAATCTATTACTTTTATCTAAATCTATTACTTTTATCTAAAAATCTATTATCTTTAGAACATCTATTACTTTTTCCTCAAGATAAAGTTAAAATGAGTAATTTTTAAATGTTAAGTTTTATCTTTCTCAAAACCCAATTAATGTTTTGTAATTTCTCAATGATATTATTTTATTAAAATATTAATCATTAAAAGCATTTTGAAATGAATCATGAATTATGAAAAATGAAATGAATAATTAAAAATTTGCTTAAAATATTTCTAAAAGAAAATTTACTTTTATTTTCCATTTGGTAAATGAATTAAATATTATTTATGGATAATCAAATGACTCTAAATGGTGAAGAACATTTTTCTGATAATACATCTTAATATTTTTATTATATTTTTATTCTTCACTAAAAAAACTATAAAAAAAACTTGCAGACGAAAAAAAATGTCATTTCATTAAATTCTTCATAATTTCACAGTAAATAATTCATTTAATAAATTGATTAAACATTAAACAAGTTATTTGATCTAATGTTTTGAGTTGAAATGAATTCAAAACATCTACAAATATTTTTAATTTATGGTTTTTATACATTAAAAAAAGGCAGAAAATATCAAACAAGCAAGCACGCAAGTCATTTTTCAGTTCCTTTGAACATTTATTATAACGTTAAAAAATGGTTTTTAATTAAATTTTTCTTTTGCGTGTGAGTTACATAATGTCATTTTTTATCTGCCGAGCTTAAATAAGGCATACAAGGAAGAATGCGAAGTTGTTATCGTGGAATTCGTGGAAAAACAAAGAATTTCTTTTTTTCTCTATTCCGGAATTTTATTTGGAATTACACAAACGTGATATTTATTTTGGAATGCGGAGTACCATGCTATTTATTTTGGGACTGTTGTTCGATAGCATAAGAAGTTTGAAGCATAAAAAGATGTTCTTTTCTATTTTTAATAACATTGATGAATAAGCGAATCTAAATTTGGTTTAGTAAGCAGAAAGTTTGTTTTAAAAATAATAAATCTAAAATTATTCTTTTATCAGCATCTTTTTGAATTTTTCCATTAACAAAATTATGAAAAAACGAATCATTGCATATGAGTAAGTTTGTTTAAGAGAGCTATTTATCTAACTATGCTATTATACAAATGTTAAATAATATTAAATGGATTCAGCAATTCGTATGAAATATTTATTACTGAATTAGATATGATTTAAGTACTAATTATATTAATATGAATATTTTTTGGTAATTTATACGAGGTCTTTAGGTTCCCCCTCCTAAAATATGAGTCACTCGAGAAAATAGTATTGAGCATTATGACAGTAAAATTAATTATGTAAGCGTAAACTATATCCTAAATATATTTTTCAAGACAAACAAACACTAACATGATATTTTCTTAGAAAATAATAACATTAATGAGCCCCAAGATGCATCATGGGAAATATATCTTAATGTTACTAAAGTAACGCCATCTGTTGTATCAAAAGAGAATGTAGTAGTGTTTTGTAACCGCTGCGATATTAATATTTTATTCAAACATAATTCATTTTTCAAAACATAGTTAATTTTAAAGTATATTTTGAAAAATTCTTAAACATATTTTCTTCCCCACTCGCATAGTTAAAATTGTTCAATTTTTTAAAAAAATTAGATAATAGCTTTGAAGTTAATTTCTCGTATAGTAGAGAAATTAGAAGTATTTATAAGTAATAAGTACTTATAATCTCATAGATATAAAATCTATGAAATTATCATTATTCCAAAACAAGAAGTTTGTTTCTATTTGCAACTTTTGAAATGTGCAAGCTAAGCTTTTAACAATGAAATAGTTATAGAAACATTTCTATATACATATTATTAAAAAGTATAATTAATCACATTGGATATGTACTGAATGTAAAAAATGCTAATTAATTACTATTAGACGAAAAGTGGTCATTAACTCAGTATATCTTTTAACAATGCGTAATTTTATAAGTTTATTACTTGCAAATATTGTTTTATTCGTAAGTGCTGTGTCTGAAAAATAAAACTACCTTAAATTTGAGTTCTATAAAAAGGATTCCATGCTTATTCAAATTTTAGAAGGACGCTTGTTTGTTATAAAAATTAAAGATGGATTTATTCAAAATATTCCCCTTCAGAAATTATAATTTTTTTTACGAGCAATGGAAGAATCCATAGAAGAAAAAAATCTAATTTATAAGATGGAAAGCAACTTTTAAACCAATTTTTGATATCTTGGAAATTTAAGACACTCTATATGAAGCGAAGCAAATAGCAGTCTGAAAGAGCAAGGTCTGGTAAATATGGTGGATACTTAACCTCATCACAGCAAAACAGTTTCTTCAAATGGTCTCTATGCCTGTGGGTGAGCACTGTGGCATTGAAAAACCCCCATATAATATAAATACAAATGTTGCATCGCATTTAATCTACTGCCAGTCGTTGCTGGCATCGGATGGTTCGATGACATTGCAACAGTCGAGTCTTAATGCTTTTGCTCTTTGTCATGTGTTTTAAAATTTTCATTTTTACAGCGACGAAACCACTCTTTGGAAGTACTGTTCCATGGGGCATGTTCAATATAAATATTTACCAATGAACGACGTGTTTCAGCGATAATTTTCTTTTCAATTGATTAATATAACCTACTTACCGCAAATGATATTTTTTTTCAGCATAAAAATTGATATTTCACAAAAACAAATAGTTTTAAAATATTTAATTAGGGCTTTCTTTAATTTCTAATGTTTGTTGCTGACGAACCTTAAAAGTAAAATTTTTCTAATTTATATGCATGCAAACTGTACTATTAATCCTATAAAAATGTGTAGAATCGTGTTTATTTATTAAAAAAAACTAATTAAAATATCAATATGCTTTTGTTATACTTTTCATACAATTATTATCAAAGAAATAATTGTGTGCCTGATTGATGCATCTAGATCAACTGACCTGCTATATAAATACTTTTGAATTATGCATGCCACAAACTACAAATATTAGGCTGCCTATTGTTAATAGACTATTTGCAATGTTAACACATGTTAAGTTATACTACTGATCTCCGACCCGCCACTAAGGCGCACACACATACACAAAAACTAAATCAATAGATTTCCGCAACAGCAACAATGGCGAGAATTGTGATGGAGTCCTAATGGTCATCACCGGCCACGGTACAACCCTTTCCGTTGGGAATAATTCCCCTCATCGATGGGAGGGTCCGTGCGCTCACCTATTATTGTACCCACTGGGCTGATGAAATCCAACCACCATACTGGAAGCATCTCATCTTTAATTTAGAGGTGCGCTCCCGGGGTTTGTTAAACCAGGAAAAAGCAAAATTCTTAATATACAAAAAAGAGCTAATGAAAAGTGTATGACATTATTTAAAGACAGAAAAATATTACTGCAATTCGAAACAAATCAAATAAGTGAAAGCATTATAAATAATTTGCACTATTTAATTATTTACTGAAAATAAGCCTTATTTGAAATTTTCTATAACTTTATATATTTTTTCTAATAATAAATTTTAACGTGTTTTTTTATTTTTCAAGTCTCACTTATCAAATATTTATATAAAACTGCCTTTCCCTCCAAAATTTATATTTGAAAAACGAAAAAAAAAAAAAAAAAAAGAGCTAGATCTTTTCTCGGTGCGCTCGAAATACACAGGACGAAATTCTAAGCTGATTATTTGCTGAAGTACTGTGTTCGAAATTGTTCCCGTAGCAAACATCTTACAACGAAAAAAAAGTTCTGTTCAACTAGCTACTTCTAATCTGTAACGGAAATCAGGATTAATTAAAACTCGAGCTATTTGTTCCATGTAAACTTGGACTGAAACTTGATGGAGTCTTTTTCAGTGGATTGGTGAAAATGTTTAATACATGATTTTTACCTTCCTTTTTTTGAACCGAAAGTGTTTTTACCGGTATTTCCCCAGGAAGTTTGGCTCCAGACATCGAAAAATCAAACACTGAAGTATTTAGAAGGCGCAATTAAATGTGTGTATCAAGATTTGGAATTGGGAGCTAGAAAGGATAAAAAGTTCGCCAATTCTTATTTTTTAATCTCGTCTGAAGCTAGGCTTTATCTACTGAAGTTCGTTATACGTAGTGGGAACGTATTATTTTGCATAGAATATTTTGTTTTATGTAATAGTTTTTCAGAATGTGAGAAATTATTGAAAGTATTAAAAAATCTGAAAAAACAATTTTATAATTAAGTCTGAACGTATTTAAAGATGATCACAAAAATGCGAAATGAACTAAACCAATGAAATTTAGAACGTAATCCTTAGAATATTCTTATTCTAGAATTATTGGAATCTGTATCAAATCTTAATCAATGTACATTAAAGGGAAGTATGCCTCGCTGTCTTTCTGGCTTGCTTACGCGTAGATGAGTAACCTCAAAATCTCTAGGAAAATCTGAAGAAAGCAATGATATTTTTTTAAATTTTTTTTTAGTTATAATCTTGTTTGAATCCGAAATAATATTTAGTTTAGATTCTGATTTTTAGTTTCGTTTCCTAAATGATTTTCATTTAACCTCTTCCTTCTCGCTCCCGTGAAAATGACGGGGTGAAATTTCTACCTCTATTTCTCGCGCCCGTGATATTTCTGGGCTGGCTTATTCAAAAGTAAAACGCCAAAAATATTAAAACAATCTATTTCTTATGCCCAGAATCCTGTTTATTACTCAATATATACACCCGATGGCTGCCCTAGACTACTTGCAGTGTTTTTAGAGTTAGCTAATTTATTTTAAACTATTCACTCAGTTTTATATAATTCTCTTGAATAAAAAAATAGGCATTTTTATGACCATTTCCTACAAAATTTTGCGACCATTAAGGGGTTAAGTTTGTTTCATAAATAGGTTTCGTTTCATTTGGCGTTTAATTTTCATTTTAATTGAGAATTAAATTTTAATTTCAATTCCGACATGCACCAAACCCGCTTATACGGTGGTTCTTCGGTGGAATCGGGATTCAAACCTTCAACCCTCTGGTTCCGAACCCGAGGCCTTATCACCAGGCCACCACGGCCTCGCTCAGACACATAAAATAGGTACAGTAAATTTTTCAAATTCGCTGAAGTCTGGAATTTACAGATTGATTAAATCCCAAGATCAAATCTTTTGACCATTAGGGTACCCGACTACGTTCAAAGGAAAAGTTTTGAAAAATTGGAGTTTTTAGAATCTATTTATGGGTTTTAGATTTATTGTCAATTATAAGCACTATAAAAACATTAAAACTATTTGAATACGTAATATATTTTGAGAAATGGGAAAATTTGTAGTAAATTTTAATGAAATTTAACCAAAACGTTTTGCACTCTACACAAAATTTTAATGCAGCAATCCTATTTTTCTTTCTAAGCAAGTTATAGAATACAATTATGTATGAAATGAACCAAAATCTAAAAAAAAATTTTGAGATGCAAAGGAGTTATGGGTAAAAACATACATATATGTGTATTTTTTCCATAAATTCACAACTTAATTCTTCTAAAAACACCTATAAATGAAAAAGATGTTCACCAGCAATAAAACTGGTTTATTTCATTTTCCATATCATTTAAAACACACGCTGACGTTTTTATGTAAATATCACTATTAATTTTTGAGATATATTAACGGTGAAGAATTTTTATGAAAATTATCATTTAGAGAAAATGGACGGTAAAGACAATTTTTTTCTGAAAAAATATGTGGCTCTTGCTAATTGGTCAGATTGGTCTTGCTAATTGTCTTTTCCTAGAAAAGATAAACTGTTTTGGAAAGAGGAAAGTCTGAACTACAAGAATAATTATAATAATAATAATTCGCCATTGTGGTCTTTAGTTTAGTTTAGTTATATTAACTTCCCGTTTTAAAGCAACACGAAGGCTATTTTGGGACGGACCTCGTCATTTTGAACTACAATCAGATGACGAGGACGACACCTGAACTGGTACTCCCCTCTTCACACCACGCCACACCAGCGGGAGGACGTTTGGCCTGACAGATTTAACGTGCAAGAGACCCCCTCACACGGCGGTTATTCGGCGGGATCGAGTCTCGAGCCTGAAACCCTCCGGTTCCGAAGCCGAGACCTTACCACCAGACCTCCGCGGACCTCTTGTGGTCTATAAACAGTGTTTATAACGTAGTCGGATACCTTAAAGACTTTCACCTCGTATAAACGAGAAAATAAACATAAAAATCATACAAAAAGTAATACCAGTGTACCAGACCATATTTTATGAATGTCCTCCTGCAATCCATTTCTACGTCTGTCTGGATAGTAAGTACACTTTTCGCAACTTTATTTTCCCTAAAAAACTTCTCCGAGATCGTGAGCTGCATTACTTAAAAGACTCAGACGGAAGAAATATTCAAAAACTAAATTCTCACTCGCCGGATGCCATAAATATCACATTATGTACCTACAACCCTCGCTTAAGGTCCGAAGATAGTGGGGGGGGGGAGAAGTCTGGAAACATTTGTCTCTCCTGACGGCCGACACTCAGTCCTTCTGATCCATTTTAATAACTGTCAACCGGGAAAGCGTTGCTTGGATTTCTGTAAATGTATTGGCCTCGGCGGGATATGCCGAATGCCATTGTTGGGGGGATAAATCTGGGTAGCTAGTCGGCCACGGAATAGTTACGAGTAAATGCTTCCGGGCGCAAATCAAACAGAATAGGCTGAGATATTAAGTTATGCTCAGTTTCTATGGTTAGGGTGTAAGAATAATCGATCTATTCTGTTTATTTTGTGGTATAGTTAATAAAAAAGACGATAGCAATAAATCAGTTTCCTGCGATATTTAGGCTTAATAAACTTCGATGAATTTTTTAAAGTTTCACACATCAAGTCAAGTGTCTATATTTATAGAAAAATAAAATCATGAATTAAAATATTTATTTTTTAATAGCAAAAAAAAAGTAAAAATATAATTCGATTGGCAGATGAAAAACTTGAAGTAATTAAAAAAATTTACTATATTACCACTTATATGAGGGTTGACACTTTACAAATTAAATCATTTGGTCAAGAGCTACCAAATTTGAGAGAAATATTTTGGAGGATGGGAATGAGTAATCTTGGGGCACTTTTTTGGGGATTTTCATTATATTTTAAATTCATTAAATTTTGGAGTTTTTTTATGATAGGTTCTTAAAAATAATGTTTACCTAAACTGGGTTTTATGCTTCTTTTAAAAGTTGTTAACCATTTAAAAGATAAAATTGTCTTTTAAATGGTTACAATTTCATTGATATGCAGTAAACTTTCCATTAAATTTTCAAATTTATTTCAGTATTTCTTACAATAAATTTCATTACTGCAATGGAATTCAAACTTAATTTTTCATTATTTTATCAGATGTTTAGTCGATTGATTTTTCTTCCATTGTTGATAGCTAAGGCAGAAGAATTTTGTTAATAATCTATTCTTATTTGTATTACAGTTTAAAAAATTAAATAATGGTATAGCAAAAATAGTGTTGTTGTCGTGTCCGTGTTTTTCACGAAAAGGGGGTGCAGTAGCTTCTGAGGGTAAAGACCTCTGAGCACCCAGAGGGCAGAAGCCTGACTTCTAGCTCACACACACGACACAACCCTTTTTAGGGGGTGGTCGAATTCATTCATATACTTATTCATCCATCAGCAAGTCGGAATTTAGATCCAAATCAGAGACCGACTCATACCTGATTCAGTACCCCCAGAGGTATCGTTTTGTTATGGGAACTTGGAGGACTTTGCAGTCTCGACATATTTAACGTTCCTCAACTGCCATTAGCCAACACGGCGGTCTTTGGCCAAGACGAGGACAGAACCCGCGACCTTTCGGTTACGAGTCTGACGCTCTACCAACCAGGCTGCCGCGGCCTCAGCAAAAAAAATAAATGAGAAAGCTATTTGAAATAGATTATGCAGGTAATTAATTTTTTAATTGCATTATAACGTTATGAGGTTCAACTCCAATGCAAATTATAATATGCACAGCCCGCATAACAAGTTTAATGCGCAACGCACAGTAATTTAGAAATTCGAAAGTAAGTATCAGGCTTCGTAATGCTGAGTTTTGTGTGTATGTGTGATAACACAAAGAAAACTACATTTTCACTTCAAATTACATGAAAGAACACCTTATAAAATACAAAAGAATAGTTTTCAAATAAATAGCAATTTTAAACCTTACCATTTATGTTTAATACCACTTTTAAAAACGATATGTGAATGCTTTTTACATAAGTTCTGATATGCCGTTAACACTAGGCTTACTAAACGGTCATTTTGACCCCTCAGACTAAACGTTTCGTTAGTTTTCTTCAAGAAAATGTACTAATGTTAATTTTCGTCAAGAAAATTATTGCCATGGTTATGAGAATATTTTAATTAACTTTTACTTACAATCATAAGACGCAAATCTTATCCTTTTCTTTTTGTTAATTCAGGAGGAATGTATGTAGTATACCTACTTTTACCAATGGGGCGATTTTGATCATTAGAATAAATATTGTTGAGAATATATACATTTATATTAAAATATGTATCGGCTTGTTAGGGACGCAAATAGATCTAGGCATAAATACACAAATAAATTTGGATTGGTAAAATGTGTGTACATAAGAAGCAAGAAGACGAAACCGAGAGTCAATCAGATAGAAGCTGTTATAGGTTGTTAGTAAGAAGGCATGTGAGTCAGTGTTTTGGTAGAAGATGATTGTAGAAGAAAAGATTGTCTTGAAGACCTAGATTAGAAAATAAACAGCTTTATTAATAAATAAACAGACAGTAACTACCTTTTTATCACACCACAACAAATGTATGGAAAATATAAAAATAATTTCTACTTTAACTTCATAATAAATTGGTCAATTTATATATTGTTACGAACGTGAAGTTTGGCTTTTCCGCTCTACAAATGCCATCGTAAGAAAGGCAGATTTACAGTAATCTCTGTTGAATAGTGTCTAGGTGTGTCTATGTTGGTGACAAACTTAGGATCATTTGACGACTTGGGGACGAATTTGGCGACTTCTTCTGTACATAGTGGTGTTGTAAATATTTGTAGTCTTTGTACTGTCCTGTCTACGTAATATAAATAAACGTCGTCAGGGTTGTGCCGTCTACTAAAGGACTGATCAATGCGCATGTTCAACATCTTCTTACGCCATACACATCCACTATACCAGGTGATAGGATAGGAAATCCGTAACGACATATTTTTAAAATTAACGAAAAGGGGAAATCTGACTCCTTTGGGAGAAATTAGTATATGCAAACTCCAAGCTTTAAAAACATGATCATTCATCGAATAAAAAAACATAAGTACTTTTTTATCTCACCAAAGTAGTAAGCAAAAAAGAAAATTCGATTTTGGAACTATTCTTATGCGTTTTAAGAGTGGTATAATACAATTAAGTGTATTCTAATGATTGAATTTATGAAAGAATTGGTGAAAATGAAATTAAAAAAAGAACTTTCTGTTTTAATGAGAATTTCTAAATGCAGTTTTTAGAGTTTCATGTCTATAATTACACTTGATAATCTACAAGAAACAATAACCCCGGGAAAAGACTTTTTGGTTGTTTAAAATTAAATATTTACATTTTTAAGAATTTTCGAATCTACTTTTACCATCTTTATTTATAACTAGCTGGTACCCGGCGCGTTGTTGTAGCTGAGAAAAATAATATTAAGGGCAATCAATCAATAATATTGCAATGTTTTATTGAAATAGGATGAACTATACGCCACTATATAAAATACGAATTAATATTGATTTTTATGTATTAGATTTGCCTATTATTTTTCAATTGTAAAACTTGGTGTTCTTTCAGAATGGTAATGAAAGAAACTACTTATTGTATCTCGTGACTCGTTTTATATTTATTCGGAATTCTGAAATTTAATTTTAGAAAATGTCATTAAAATGTTATCTTTTAAAATTGATTAAACATAGAAAACATATTTGTACCATAAAGTAGCTAATATAGTTGAAAAGATAATTTTTGAAAATTAAGATGGCGCAAAATTATTTGTTCTACAATATTTTTGACGGTTACTGCGAAAAACGCTAAACTTTAATTAAAATATAAAATTCCCCAAGGTTGGTCTTCCCAAAACTTTCTCTCATAATCTGTAATAAAAGTGTTATTTCTGAGAACAACTTGCATTTCTTTTGAGTACCATACGAAATATTAACCTTTAACTTAGATAGAGAATTTCCACAGAATCTATTTTCTCCTCCGCTAGTTGTTTGGTGATTTATCTTCGGTAAATCTGTGCTTTAGGGATTCGATGTTTTTTTATATTTTAGATAATTTTACTGTGCCTGTAACCATACCGTAAGTGTAAACAATAAGCTGACAACGCTTCATCGCAATCTAATGGACTGTAAGAAGCATAAGATACATACTGACAAACATTCATTTTTATTTATATAGATATGGAATAAAAATATTTCGCTCTCTTAATTCGAATAGATAGCAAAATACAGACAGGAATTTCCGGGTCGATCCTATTTTAGCCCACCTCTGACGCCAATTTAAAAACTCGCCAAATTATCAGCGATAATGATTTTAAAATGGCAACCCTGACAACATCTAAAGATAAATGTGGCAACCCTACGGACCTCATTGGTTGATTTAAACTCCGTTAGAAAACTATTTAATCTTATTGGTACTTTCGATTACTTTCAAATACTTTCGATTTGGCGTGATTTTGGAAAATTGGCGAGATATTGAAAAAGTCGCCAGAGGTGGGCTAAAATAGGATTTTACCGAATTTCCACTTATTTTTTACAGTCAAAGCTACGAAAATTGTTATTGCATATCAAGAAATTGATACTGTATATCATGAAATTGGGTAAAATCCTATTTTAGCCCACCTCTGGCGACTTTTTCAAAATCTCGCCAAATCGAAAGTATTTGAATTAAAAGGTTAAGAAAAAAGAATTCTTATCTTTCGCCAAAAAATTCTTATTATTCGCCAAAGGTGGGTTAAAATAAGATTGACCCTGAAATTGTTGTTGCATACAAGAAATTGTTACAACATATCAAGAAATTGTTATTAAATATTAAGAGATTGTTATTGCATATTAAGAAATTGTTACTACTTAACAAGAAATTGTTATTGCATATTAAGGAATTGTTAATACATATCAAGA
>JAPMOQ010019987.1:0-10230 GCA_026543055.1 Argiope trifasciata | reverse complement strand
TCATGATTCAGAAAGAGAAAAAAAATTGAGTTTAGTTTTTTTTTTAAATTCTAAGGTAGGCACCTAGTTATTGGAGATGAAGACCTCCAGGCATGTGGTTGATTATCGCCACCACTGTATACATGAAAAGGTGGTGATTTGGCTTCTATCAACGACGTACTTCCTTAGGAAAGAATTGTACCGTGGTCGGTGCCCTTAGGATTCAATCATAATCAACGCCAGTTTTACTGAAGCAATAATCTGGTCACTCAAGTGTTTCTGTGTGCCTTCCGGCGGATCAAAATGGTCAGATTGTAATTATATTTTTTTAAAGTGTACTCAAAATTGCTTTAAAACAGCCCCTTAGTTTTCTGTCATGCTTTTCCCCCAATGATTCTAACATCGCCAAAGGCAGGAATGGAATATCTCGTTGGGATGGCTTGAGCTGATCAGTTGCATTCTAACTGATGTCACTTCTGAACTAAAATCTGGTTATTTTGGATGAATTTTTAGCTAGAGGGGAACAACTAAAGTCCCCAAAGGCATGCGGGAAGAACGAACAAAACACAGGTATGTTGTATTTGGCAAAGAATTTCTATATCAAATGTGAAGTCGCTTGTACTGGTTCTTTAATGACTTTGGCATAAACTTCATTGAGATTTTCTTGTAGTTGTTTCACATAATGAATGATTGATTCGAATACTGATATATACCTTCACTGCAAGTTCTCTGATTATAATTCGACAATTTTGTACCGTCAATGTGATTGCCTTCAGCCGAACGACTCTTTTGAATTATTCAGTGGCATTCTGCTTCATATCATCTATGAACTGAAATATATCTCCTTTTAGATGCAGTGAGGAAAATTATGAAAGTTCCTCAGAGGTATTTAATGGAAATGGGCAACATGATGAAGCATAGGATTTTTGTATTTCATACAGAATTTTTTTTATCAAACGGAAAGCAGCTTTTACTGGATCTCTAACAGCTTTGGGATGGATTTCGCACACATTCTCCTATAATTAGAGTCCTAAACCAAATTGAAATAAATGATTACAACGCTGTTAAACATCTTGTTTGCAAGATCTCGATATTTGACAGTTTTTTTATGGATTTCGCAGAGATTCTCCTATAATTGGTATTCTCCACCAAACTGAAATGAATCCAGTGATGATGTACATCGCTTGAGATCTTGTATTTCTTGCTTTAGTAACTAATTGGTCAATAATCATCTCATTTCAAGATATATAAGAATATCAAAACTTTCTTCATTGTTCGCATTTGTACGACAGTTATTACTCTTTTATCTATATGATGTCTCATTGCTTCTGCCAGAAGAACTGTTAACTTCTACAACTTGCTCCCGACTGGGAATTGCCAAACTTTACACATAATTTAAGGCAGCAGCTTTACTCAGATTTTCTTAACATCATTTTTACAGTGCATACAAAGTATAAAAAACAATACAAGGTATATTAAAATGAAATGGCACGAAACGACATTATGGGTATAAACTTTATTGATCGCACATCATACGCCTGACACCAGAGATCCCATTGATTAACGAGCCGAAAGACTCCTTCCTCCCAGAATTCCTGTGGCCATGATGAGACTTAGTCCTTCACGGCGTCCTTGAATTCCACGTCCGAGTTGAAGCACTCGCCTTTTAGATGTTTTTACTGGGGACCAAATACATGAAAATCTCAAGGGTACGTACCCGGGCTGTAAGGTGGAGGATCGAACTTGAACTTCGCGAGTTCCTCGTGTATGACCCTGGAGACGTGTGAACGCGAGTTTCCAAGGAGAAGAATCACACCCTCTGTGAGTAGTCTCGGTATTTTTTTTTTTTTGATAAACCTGCGTAGACTTCGGGGTATCTTATCGTTCACTTCCGAGTTAATGGTTCTTCTAAGCTCGAGGAATCCAACAAGTTGTGGACCTTGGACGGCGAACTCAAGGACGTTGTGAATGACTAGGTCTCGTCACGGTCACAGGAATTTTGGGAACAAAGAATACTTCGGCTTGCTAATCAATTGGATCGTTGGGCATATTGGATCGTTGGGCACGGTGTATAATTTGAATAAAATCTTCATTTATATTCACAGTGTCGTTTCTTACCTTTTCATTTGAAGACTCTTTTTAGATAATTGTCCCAGTTTGAACCAGATTGCCGTCAATATGAATTTCAGCCTGATTGTAAATGTAATAACTTAATTCATTAAAATTTGGTACGTTATTTTGAGATTATAATTGCAGTTTTGCGTCAAATTTTCAATCATTCAACGAAAAGATTTAATTCATTTAAAAATTCAAACTGTCCAAATACATTCAAACATATGCTTTTGCCAATCATTAAATGCATAGTAGGATCTTTATTTTTGCTTTTATTACGTAATAAAATTTGCACTTTGCAAATTGCAATAATTGGGTAAATAATTTGCAAATTGCAGTAATTGCGTAGATAATTTGCAAGTTGCAGTAAACTGTTTTAATTAAATTCATGTGTCTAAAACGTTTCAAATAATAAGGTGGATTTAAAAAAATGCATTCTATAGTAATAAATTAGCAATCTAAAAAAATCAATAATCTAGACAAACAAATTGGTCGCCGAAGGCTGTAGTATCTAGAAACAAACTTATGAGCAATTTTCTTAGATTTTATGGTCAGATTATTTGTTTTTTAAAAGCTGAATCATAATCTAATAATCATGTCAGAAATAATTTGCATGTTTATGTTAAAAAATTGTTAATAGTTATTCTTACCTGTTGAGATGTCCTTCTAAGGAAACTTCCCTCTGCCTCTTCAGACGTTCCTGCGATTACTTTTGGGGGAACGAGGCCAAGTTCGGCTGGATCTGAAGGAATCGAAAAAAATTTCAAAAGTTAAATAATTGGGAAAATAAATATGATGTAATTAATATAAAAGTTTATAAATATGATGTAATTAATATATAGTTTTATTGCATGGGTTTCAGAGCTAATTCTTATAAATGCAAAGAAAATTTGGGTATTGAAAACAAAATTTATTTTCTTGGGGAGGAGTGGGTTTCTACAATTTGTCACTTCGTGTTGAAAATTACAGATGAAAACTTTATCCTGGAATGTTATTAAAATAAATAATGTTCTCTTTATTTTTCTTGTTTCAGATATACAGGGTGATCAGCAAATAAGCCCTGATTTCAAAATTAAATATCTCTGTAACAAAGAGCGATAGAATTATTCGGTAAACTTGTACGTTTCTTAGCAAAACTGTAAAAATGCTGTTCAAAAGTTTAGAAAATTTAGTTACAAAAATCGTTAACGGATGGCGCTCTAATCACAATGACCATAGATGCTTTCAGCGTGACTTCAAAAATGGAAAATGACTCCCGATCTGACTCCTTGTGACTTCTTTCAGTGGGGAGCATTGAAAGACACTGTCTATAGAAACAATCCCGTCACTCTAGATGAGGTTGAATCGTTGGTGGTGTTGTATGTGATTCCATTTCCGCTGAGACATTGCAAGACGTGATGTCAAATTTCATTGTTCAATTTCGCCACCTCATTGATTGGAACGGCGAACATTTTGAAAAAATTGTATTTTGATTGCAAAACCGCATCACTTTATTGTGTTTTTTAAGATTATTTTCAAAGTAGAGCACCATCTATTAACGATTTTCGTAACTAAATTTTCTAACTTTTGTACACTATTTTTACAGTTTTGCTAATAAATGTACAGTTTACCGCATATTTCTATCAATCTTTTTTGTAGAGATATATAATTTTAAAATCAGGGCTTATTCGCTGATCACCCTGTAGATAGTGCTTTAATATTTTAATGGATAGGCTAATTCACATCATATAACCCTGTACAATGAGTTTTTTGTCTAAATTTATCTAATGGAATAATTAACTTATAATCATATTATTAATCAATTATAACACTTCAATTTTACAATGATGCACCAGATTACCAAAATATATAAGAATATACTGAAAATATAATTTGAGCTGCATAAAAGTGGTGCTTTATTCAGCATAAAAATCATATCTTTCAGTAGGTGTTTATTAGGCAAGCATAGGGATGATAAAATTCTGTAACATATCGGTGTATCTTGTACCAACCACGTTCACTTTTTGGAAAGCAGAACCAGGCATTTTCTTGGAGAAAAATGATCCGATCACGATAGATGAGGTAAATCCACACTGATCCACACTGTTACAACTGTTTGAGAGAGTGCAGATGGGGAGAAAGACAGCTATTTACTACCCCGAAAGCAATGTTAGTTTGACTGTTCGGTCAATGTAAGGTTGGACAATACTTATGCAGCAGTCGACCACAACAGATCCTGTCGATACTGCTACGTTCAGTGGTGGCGGGGTGGTCGGCTGTAGCAAGAAGAGTAAATCCACACTCCACTGTAGAATTCTCGTCAAGAAATGCGATTTCCACGATAATTCTAGAACTTCCGAAAGTCCAAATTCTGCAGTTGTAGGAGTTGGTAGAACCTTCAACTGTCAATCCAGAACAAGTTATGCCGGCAATCATCGTCTTCCCCCATTTCTGAACTCTGTTTTTCGTTTGCTTCGATAAAACTCAATATCATTCCAAACCTGCGTGTCAGTTTTTTCCTCTGTATCTACATTCTTTGAATTATTCAATTTTTAAACTCTTTAATAGTTAATTTCTTTATTAATTAATTTAGGAATACAATATCTTAAAATACAGACGAGGTAGAGAAACGAAATGCGGTCGTTACATCCTAGATTTCTGTCAAACTTTGGGGCAAATCCGTCTCAGATTTACAACAGAAATATGGTAAAAATAATAAATTTACAGATCATAACAAATTTTGCTTTGAATTTTTGTTATTTATCAAACCAGCATGGATTAATTATATTTTAGTGAATGCGAAAATGCAGAATTCTTTCTCTATAAGATGGATACAGCTTGTTGTGTCCGAATATAAAGTCTAATTGGAAAAAGAAAATTCCATTTAATAAAAATAGATAATCTTCTATCAATCAGCATATATGCGTGTGTAGCAATAATTTTGTATTCAATAATTATAGTTTTTCTAATGTTTCAAAATGCTGGTTCTGTCGTAAATATTCCTCTTTCTTCATAATGTGTGAATTAAAATTCAATTCTTAGATATCTGTAAGGTATACCTCTGTCTTAATAATCATTCTTGTCGAGAGGACAATCTCTATTGTTTCCTTGTCTTAGGGACAGATTTATTTTTCTTTCGAAATTTCGTTACATAACCTCTGTTTTTCCACAACCATCGTATGCAACCAGAATTTCGCACACAATACTTGTCAGATGTAATAAATAATATTCCACCTGTGATTACCAATAATTTTCATCATTATGGATATCAACTTTTTCTTGTATTAACTACTTGAGTTGAAAAGACAAGCCAAGCATGTCGAAATACTTTTGTCACAAAATCGTCAACGATGTGCTGTAGCACGTTGGCAAGCAATTATCATAGAAGTAAAAATAATGCCCGTGACTCGTCGATTGAGAATGTTTGCAGGAGCATGTTTACAAGAGCACATTATTAAATCAAGAATTATTGCAATGTAAGGATATCATTTTTTTTCTGATTTCTGTAGGGCATTGAACATTTTGCGTGACTTCACTGCGATTTTCAGTGGACTGTTTTATCATGAATTGGTTGGTTGTGTGGGTTTTAATGGCGCAAAAGCCATACTTGGCCATACTGCGCCAAACGTATGGTAGATTAACAGGACCTAGGTGTTAAAACACATGGTATTATATAAAAAATAATTTAATTTAAAAAAATTCCTCATAATAATATATATTTCAGCAAAAAAAAACATACTGAAGATTCTAAAAACAAATAGCTTTATGTTACATATAGATCAAATCTATAATTTTGGATGGGAAAGGAACAAGTAAAATATGGCAGACGTAAAACATGTTGATAAAATGCTTAAAACACGACAAAAAATTTTAAAATTCAAGTATAATCTTTCAATTTAGATTAAAAGCTATACAAATAAGAAAAAATCAAACCGACAATGGTCAGAAAAATGGCTGCAAGATGCTAAGTATTTTTATATTTCGTACAAATTGTGTATTTTCTTTTTTTCTTTCTGAGGCTTGATTAAAGGTGCAGAATTAACTTCTGTTGAGTCTTCCAAATCCTCTGACATATTATATTCTAAAATGTCACAATCCGATGCAGTAGAAAAGCTCTTTTCACAATCTGCATCGGACTCTGAAGACTGTAAAACATTTTGTTTGCCTGATTCGAAAAAAGGCGTAGATTGTGGTACAGGTTCTACAATAGGAGTTTTAATAGAAGCCGCCATCGTAGTTTTTAACTTCGAAATATTATGTTCAATAGGAGTAGAGACTAAACAAGATGAATTTGCATAAAACTTCGAAACTCTTTCTGCATTAGATACATTAGTTTTCATATACGACTCTTTTCTAAGCTTTTTCTGGTGTGTAACTAACTGATAACCAGTTACATCAGAATCAAGAGCTTCTACAGAAACTGGCGCACAGCTTACAGTGGAAGAATTCTGCATCAATGCTGTTACAGAGTCTGAAGGTTTTAAGCTGTTACCTGGTGAAAGATCGGCAAAATCTCACTGAGTGGATATTGTAACGGAAGCTTTCTTAACAGCCGAAGCGCAACTATTTCCAGTTTTAGGTGTTTTTAATTTTACAAGTTTTCGGGCTTCAGTATATGAAATGTTATTTTTTACTTTTGTAGATATCATTTCCTTTTTCTGCTTCCAGGCAAAATAGTTTCTGGTAAATAATGTGTGTTCTCCTTTTCAATTGACTCATTTTTCTTTAGCAGTACAATCAGTGCTGTTATGGCCAACTTCCGCACAGCGGGCGCATGTCAGTGTCCCACGGCAGGAAGATTTAGAATGCCAGAATCGCTGGAACTGGAAGCATCTCAATTGATTTGGCATATATACTCTGACAGACAGTCTCATATATCCTGCTTTGATGTATTCAAATAATTTTGAATTGTTAAAAGTTAAAACGAAGTGTTTTGTATTTACAAGTATTTCATTCCTTCGTATTGCAATACGTCAGACATGGATAATTCTCCGAATTTTCAGTTTTTCTGTAATTTCATCAATGAGAACGTTAAACAACTAGCCGCAGGATATAACTTCCTTGGTTGAGTTTAAGGTTGGATGAGAACTGACAGAAATGGGTATAGTTGCCAAAGTTTTTAAGTTCATATTTTGCTTAGCTTGTTTCGATTATCCGACTTCGACCAAGAGGTCCCCAGATTTTAGTTTCTTAATGGATTTCGCATCTCCTATAGTTCCAGAAATACTCTTTTCTACAAGAAAAGGAGACACACCATGAAAAGTTTACTTAGAATCAGAGTTCCTGTGAATTATAAAGTACGTTGGAAAGTTATTTTGAAAAATCAAAGCAATATGTTGTCCACTGAAGGGAGCCCGCTTGGATTTTCCCATGCGACATTGGCAGAAATTCAGGCCCGACGGCACTGCCCACCATGGAGCCCAAAAAGGAAAGGCTGCTACTGGCTCTGGCTATTTCCAGTCTCGGCGCTTACCTTGATGCTAGCCAGTACCTATACGCTCGGAGTTACCCCTCGGGGACAGTGACCACCCTAATGCCAAGCCCAAGAAGTAACCCCTTCGCTTGATTCCTAGCAGACTAACCAATCTGGTAACTAGCTACCAGCCGAATTGACGCACCGGGGACTGACAGTACACCACCCGTCTAATAGGTTGCCACGCATGACCAACACGTGGGGATTTTGGCTGTCCATGACAAGCAAGAAGCAAACGGAGGCAACAACTTCTCATGGAGAGCACCCTCGCTTGCTGTCAAGGGAAGGAAAAAAACAGCAGAAGGCACAGAGGAGCGGGAACTGAAAGGGTGGAAAGATCCCTGGGTACTTCGGGGTTGGAACACCGTACTCATCTATAGTAGGTGAGCTCCTGAGGGGGCTTTATCATGGGAATCTGGGAATCTTTTGCCAGAGGAGAGGATTAATACAACTAGAAATTAAAAATGATATCCTGTGTAATTTTTAAATATGTTACACTTACTCGAATTTATATCTCGTTGCTTATAAGATAACGAATTTTTTTTCTTTTTGGATTTTCTATAATTTTATTACAAATATTCTGCATAAAATTGTCTCCGAAACTTATTTAACTATCTTTCTACAATAATTGGTTATAAATATATAATGGAAAATACACGCAACAAACTTGGAAACCACTAGGGGACAAAATGGATTGTAATGACTTGATCCTGATCGATCAAATAAAAGAACAGAATTTCAGACAATTCTTTTATTACACACCCTAATCGGTAACACTTACCAGCATAATAATCTTCGTAATCTTGTAGGATATCGATACCGAAAAATACAGCAATTTCCTCTGGGAAACGTAAATCCATGAAAATAATCACGGCTGTCAACACTTCGCACAAAAGACCTGTATTAGATAAATAAAAATATTATATATTGTTAAAATAACCTTATAATGAATCCTTATAATCTGAAAATTATGTTTTTATTTGAAAAAACAATTTGGGTGAAATGTTTTCGTGTTGCCTATTCGCATCAGAGCAGAAGATAGCTATTTTATCTCGTATCTCGTCGTATAAGTAGTAAAAATGGTTGGATCCTTATTTTTTTATATGCCATTTGCGCACAAACATTGGCAAATGGCCAGTAGCTCATTGAAAGCAAAGAGTCTCTGGGGCATAATATGATTTTTTTATATCCTGTATGTGTAAATGGCGTATAGAACATGATGTTAGTTTTTTACAGTCCCTTACCATAATTGGCTTTAAAATGGAACATGAAGCGCACTAATGTCTTGTTTAAATATGACTAGAAAAGATCGATATACAGGGTGAACAGAAAATAAGCCCTGATTTCAAAATTAAATATCTCTACAACAAAGATCGATAGAATTATGTGGTAAACTGTACGTTTATTAGCAAAACTGTAAAAATGCTGTACAAAAGTTTAGAAAATTTAGTTATGAAAATCGTTAACAGATCTCGTTCTAATGACAACACCCATAGACGCCTTCAGTGTGACGTCAAAAATGAAAAATGACTCACCATCTGACTCCTTGTGAGTTCTTTCTGTGGGGAGCATTGAAAGACACTGTCTATAGAAACAATCTCGCCACTCTATATGAGCTTGAATCGTCGATTGGTGTTGCATGTGATTCCATTTCCGTTGAGACATTGCAAGACGTGATGTCACATTTCATTGTTCGATTACGCCTCCTCATTGTTTCGAACGGTGAACATTTTGAAAAAATTGTATTTTGATTGCAAAGACCGCATCACTTTATTGTTTTTTTTAAAGACTCATTTCAGAAAAAGAGTTTTTAGCACACAGTATCATCTGTTAACGATTTTCGCAACTAAAGTTTCTAAGTTTTGTACACTATTTTTACAGTTTTGCTAATAAACGTACAGTTTACCGCATAATTCTATCGATCTTTTTTGTAGAGATATTTGATTTTGAAATAAGGGCTTATTCGCTGATCACCCGGTATAATAGCGCTCAATGGAGTAGTCTTAAACATTCCTGTAGCTATTTGTGGAGTTTGATTTTTACCATTCAACAATAAGAGCATTTCCTGTGTCAAGTACATTAACATTACTTATATTACCTTAGAAATACCTTACATTACAAATGATCGGTTGATCCTAATCATAGGATGTACTCTATAAAATTGCTGCACCTTCGAGAAATCGTAAAACATTCAGAATATAGAAAAATATCGCAAATATGTAATAAGATAATCGGAAAACATCGTAATATCTTGTGGTAATAAAGGTATCTTCGCACATGGGCGAAGTCCAACACCCATAAAGAATTTGTTTAAAATATACTTTTTACACGTACTATATTTATACGTTTATAAATATGGGAGAAGTACGATACAATAAATAGCATTATGACATGGACTTGTGAATATATCGATGGCTAATCATAGCTTCCAAGACATGGACTGATTGTTCATGGCAACTGCCGATAGAGGGCCGAGAAAACAGTTACGGTTACACAGTTTAAAAAGTAAACCAATTACCTGTAAATAAGACCAGCCAGAAGCACCAATCATAATGTAGAGCCAAAGCCTTGGATTGAAACCGCAAATCAAAGGGGACAGCATTTCTGACCGATGCGAATAGGATATTAGATAACAACAGGCATCCGCCCGTCAAACTGAGGAAATAAGCCCCGTAGCGGATCACCAT
>JAPMOQ010019986.1:292-16950 GCA_026543055.1 Argiope trifasciata | reverse complement strand
AGTGATGGAATAGTGGAAGAATAGGTAATGAATGTTTGTAGTGATGGAATAGTGGAAAAATGGGTAATGAATGTTTGTAGTGATGGAATAGTGGAAAAATGGGTAATGAATGTTTGTAATGATGGAATAGTGGAAGAATGGGTAATGAATGTTTGTAGTGAAGGAATAGTGGAGGAATGGGCAATGAAGGTTTTAGTGAATGGGACGGAAAAGTGGAGTCATAGGTAATGAATGCGTGTAGTGATGGAACTATTAAGGAATGCGTGTAGCGATGTAATTGTGGAGGAATGGGTAATGAATGTAAGTAGTTTTATAATTGGGGAGGGGTGGGCAATGAATGTGTGTATTCTTGGTATTGCGGAGATCATCTTTTATGAGGGTAATGAATAAACTGTATTAGCTGGTGGCTCGTAATATAAAAAAAATATTGAAGTGTATGAAAGGGTTATTGATGAGCTGCGCTGAAGGTGTATAGAGGCTTTTTGTGTGTGGAGTGTGTGATGTTTTTTCTGTGTGTGAGTAAATAGGAGTTCTATGTGCGTGGGAGTGTAGAAGGCGATTGGTAAGGACTTTTCATGTGCGAATTAGTCATTATTTGTCTATAGTAGACAATTTAGATTTATACAAGATAGAAGACAATATAGAAGAAAATTTAGCAGTGCCTTTGAAAAAATTTGTGAACAACTTTTTCAGGGTGAAGTTAGATATGCCCTTTTAAATAAAGCTTATTTTCAGTATCTGATTAAGATTTTTTTTAGTTGTGGAGAAATAAATTTTTTCCACTCTATGCAGGTTGTGAGGGAGTTTCCGCTTGTTTAGAGCACATAAAAATTTGAATCGTGTAAATAGCGCATTGGATTTCTTTTAATTTGATATTTCAATATTAAAATTCAAAATTCTTCGTGTTTTTCCTTTTTTTTATTTATATAAGTATTTCAACCAGCTATGCCTTTTGTATGGATCAAAAAAATCATTGAAACCTAACCCATTTAACGGTGTTCCAAAAGGGAGGGAAAAATTCTCGCCTTTTTTTTTAGTGGGTGGGGAATTTTTTTATTAAAAATTAGATTATGACGCATAAAATTTAAATGGATTTATATTTGGCAAACGTAATTATTGAATAATTTATTATAAAAATTCAGTGAATCTAGGAATTAGTGAACTCAATAAGGACTTAAAATAAAGGCGTAAATTCAAGTCATATTTGGTAAATAGGCTGCAAGGATTAATAGTATCCATATTGATTCTATATTCTATACCTTAGACAGCTTGGAGCTCACGTTTTATTTCAATCATATTGATTAAAGTTTTTTCATTTAATGAATTTATTTAGAAAATTCAGGAATCTTTGCTAAGTCTTCCCTGCCTAATTGCTGAATATTTAACAACTGTGAACTGAATGAAAAGATATTTTTTTCAAATTTTTGAATACTCGAAAAAGAAATCCATGAATCCTTACTTTTCCTCTGTATTTTAGAATTTTTCCACAATTTACTACTTCCTCTTTGCTCATCATATAAAACATAGAAAGTATTTTCCGGTACCCAAAGTATCTGATTTATGAAAGCTTTGTTATATTATATAATTAATGTCAAAATACCATTCCTATCGAGCAAGGTTCTCTCTCTCCTCTAATGGGTGATGGCACCAGTCTTCCGATTAATGCAGTGAAATTTTAGCTCGTAAACGCAAAAATTGTGCCTTGTGCATATTCAGATAAATTACTACTACTATTAGAGGGTTATAGTATATTATAAAAACCTTTCGGTCCAATTTTAAAGTACAATATTTTCCCATTGCAAAAAAGTTTTTTTAGCACTTTATTCGACACTTCTCACAATATGATACAGTTTGCTAGAAATTGGGCTGACAGCTACCAATTAAATGCCCCATTGCTACCAATCTCGAACTATGAACAAGTCTTGAACAAAATTGAATGAATTGTATTTTAAGCGGAAATAAGACAGAGCGCAGCATTCGGACCTTTTCTCCAGAGAATTAGCTCTATGTTTTTAATGGCTTGTAACGCAATCCTAAGATCCATCAGTTTTAAAAGCTATTCTTTCAATGAATTCAACATTTATTTCACTAGAGTGACAGTTTACAGCATTAAATGACTCCTTGATGTCAGTAAGAGATTAAAACTTTCAAAAATTATCAATTTATGATTTAGATTGGATGTCACAAACGCCTAAAAGAGGGAAAAAATCTGGATTTCTTTAATTTGGATAATACACATTTTAAATTAAATCGTAGTTGATATTAAATCGTATGAAGTCCAACTTTCATGGGTATTTGGAAGCAATGCATTTTGATTCAATACCAGAAAATAAAGATTTGAGGTTCTAAAATCAATGAGAAAGTAGAAATAAATTGTTAATGATTATTAGACGACAAATTACAATGTCCTGTTTGTATTTTTTCGATGGATTAATATTTTGGTCTGAGCTTTAAAATATCTATCAATGCTCTGAGATTCGAAATTCAGATAGAGGAATGGCTTTCAGAACCCAAATCGTACTTGCCATTATTGCTTTGTACGAAATCAAATTCCAAATCACAATCTTAATCTCTCATTTCAAAATTCTTCAGTATGACAAGTAGAATCATTTTATTTTGAGTTATTTTTTTATATTAGATTTACTTGTTTTAGAAGTATAACACTTATCAACTGAGTACTTATTGGAAACGAATGTTTTTTCAACTGTCTTAACTCCAGAAATGATTCTAACCTAACATCTTTCTTCTCGGGTTCATTATTTTGGAATCTGAATTTTCAATATTTCTGTTATGTCATTTTATTAGATTTCTTCTCATGGTGATCTGAAACATAGTATATATTTTTATCTATCTCGATCAAGTTTTTACAGGTTTGTACTATGAAGTGTCACTCAAAAAAAATTAGCCTTCTACTTTGTTCTTTCGACACTTCTTAATTTCTAATAATCGTCCTTCTAGGAGTAGATAAATTACTTCATTCCATTCTGCGATTTGACATAATTTCAAATACCGATAAGTCATAAAAGAAACGTTTATTAACATATCGCAAATAAAAGTAGTACTTGTATTGAAAGCGATTCTGGGCATTAAGATAAAATTACATTTATATAAGGTGGATATGTCGAATGTGTTCAAATCGTGCATAATATGACCAAATATTTGTTTCGTTTTAATGAATTGATGCCGATATCTGAATGAACTTTGGCGATTCGATAAATGCAAAGCCAGGATTAATCTCTCTTAAATTTAGAAGCATATTACTTAGCATATGAGATTTAAAATAAATTAAAATAATAAAACTATTTAATATAATTTCGAAACAAAATAATATTGAGATTAAGTAAATTCGGGTTCAAAATGAACACCCAGATTTATAACTGGAATGAAACGATTTCATTTTCTTTAAAAAGATTACCCTTCTTTAAAGCAGCAACGAAAACGAGGATAAGAAATGAAATATTAAATGAATGCTAGTAATTCAACTTTTAAATCAATTAAAATCGAATTTAGATAATTTTGTTGCTTTATTTAGCTATTGATCTACAAGAAATATAAATTTTGAACTGCTGGGAAATATTTAGGAAATGAAATACTTTTACTAGATAAATTTTCATTCTTTCCCATCTTTAGTTTTCCTGATTGTACTTTATTCGAATTTTATCACATCGAAAGTTTATGAAATACATTAGAATCGTATCCCGAGACTGTCTGAATGAATAATTAAAATTTATTTCCTAATGTCACAGCTGGTTTTCATCTAGGATTCCAAGACTGATTGCTTTGAATTGTATTGTCTGACTGAAGTATCCCGTAGATCAGTGGAATTATTCTCAAACTTGTAGATTCAAGACAAACGAGTAGAGGAAAATCCACATGTAGTGAACTCTTTGCAAATGTGAATGTCAAACTGTAAAAACTGTCCATAGGAAGTAACTGAGATTTCATAAAATACCCTTTATTGTGAATTATAAGTCTCTTCGAACATGATATAGTATGTCAAGAAATTTCTAAATAGTTCAATACAGCAACTATCTTCTAAATATCTGAATCAAGAAGCTCTGCTAAAGGAAAAATCTTGTAAACCTTGAAAGAAACATATTTCTAAAATTGAATTGCATAAATAAAGAAATAAAACATGTTGAGCTCCTGAATAATTTGCGTATTTCCAACTCGCTTATATTGCTTTTAAATATTACAAAAATAATCTACTTTAATCTATTCTGTGATTGAAATGAGAAGGAAATTTGGATGAAATAACAGGAGAAAGGAGCAATGCTTAGTTTCAACATATTTCAATTCCATACTTCCAAATATCATGCGGGGAGATTGAAGAAATCCAGAGTTCGAACGAGCAATGGAGTCTTGAGTCTTTGATCTCAAATTTTCTATGATCTGAAATCTGAATAATAGTTGGGTTATAAAATTTCACAATTTTGCAATACTCTGATTTGATTTCATTTGGAATTTGTCTGTGGATATTTGACTGCAACCAAGGATTAAAAGGAATTTCTGATGAGGAAAAATCAGCAATCTCAATGTTCGACTTATATAATCACCTGCAGTGTTTCACATTACCTTTCCTGTTTCTTAACAGCCTGCTAAGTACCATATTTTGGATATATGAAGGTTGGAATACTTCAAACAGCTTTGGATTGTATCCTCGATTTTTTAAGGATCACAGATTTGATTTGCAAAATCTCATTGCCTAACAATTCTGCTTATCCATCAATTTTAACATCATTTAGAAAATTAAACATATATTCTATGCCAAAATTATTATTGGTATATAAAAGTAAAAAACTGCAATTTTGTGGTATTGAAAGTAATACAAAATATTTGATAATCATTTACATATACAGAATAAGTGCTATCATATTCCATATTTTTTCAATCTTTCTATCGGAATCTTCCTTCAAATATCACATGCAAGGAAATATATTGTCTGTAATCTAATTTTATATTTTACTATATCGTCAGTAAAACTAGGAAGTATATGCATTCACCATGTGCTGATTATTATGCTACAGATAAAGAATCAGTCAAAACTGCTGATTTCTTCAGAGAGATTCTGCGATTCATTTCTTCAGAGAAATTCAGAGACTACATTGAGATCCAGATGAACCTTAAATCGACGCCAAACTTTCAGGATTTGCTGAAAATGTTTTCTCTGGAATAGGAAGAAGCTTTTTAAGTTAAGGTACTTGGTAAGTTGAAATATAATACTAAAACAAAATTTTTACCTGAAAATGAAAAGTTGTTATTAAAAAGTATGTCTTCACAGTGTATCTATTGCTTCCACTGCATTTTGCTTGCATTTATTACTTGCAGAAACCACGAAATATGAAGCGTTATGTAACTTACTTGGTGATTAAACAAGTAGCTAATTTAAAACTAGCTGGTAACATGCGCGTTGCTACAGCAGGAGTAATAATCTCTGAAATCGTTCTGAATTTGAAATAGTTAATTTTTAAATTTAGAATGATAGGAAGATTGGTATTTATTTTATTGTCGTCGATGAATACATTCATTGAATTAAAGGATGTATAAAGGAAAAGCAGAAATAATATTTATTCAATTTTTATTATGCTATTCTACAAACAAATACTCATTTTTAAATATTAGACATGTGTATTCTGTTAGAATTGTAAAGCTTGGTGTTTTTTCAGAATGGTAATGAAAAAAATCGTGATTCGTTTAATATTAGTTCGTAATTCTTGAGTAAAATGTTAGGAAATGGGATTTAAATTATTCTTTTAAAATTGATTCAACATAGAAAATGTACCATAAAATCTTAACAAAATAATACCATACAATCTTTTATATAGTTTAAAAGAAAATTTGTTTAAAACTAAGATGGTTCAATATTATTTGTATTATAATATTTTCGTAAGTTACTACAAAAAAATGATAAAATTTTATAAAATGGTTAGTTAAAATTTCAAACCTAAAGAAATGATACCCCTAAACTTTCTTGCTCACTTTCTAATAAAACTATTACTTCAGAGAAAGACGTTGCATTGCATTTATATACAATTGTAACAAAGTATTAACGTCTTTCTTGAATTTATCATCTTTACTGAATCATTTGTCCCATGGCAAATACATGCGGTAAATTGATATGAAAGTATTTTTTGTACTTGAGATTATTTTATGTTTATAACCGTGTAAAATCAAGCAATATGTCATCGATGTTTTATCGGAACTGGATGAGTGGTATGGCAGCGCAAAAGAGACATATAAACCTTCATTTTTATTTATATAGATATCCCTCTCACTAACGGTTTAAATCCCATAACTAGATGCACTGGAAAAGGATTTATGGAAAGCACAGTCATTGTTGGTGCAATTGAAACATTGAATGTTTGATACGATTTTCTGTGCTGTTCATTTAGGACAATCGCTACTGTAATCAATATTGTATCTTTTTCTACTCATTACAGCATATGGATTCATGTCTAATTTTCATTAATTCATATTTCCTTTGCAGGTTTTATTTGAAGAAGCTTAGAATAGGATGAACCTGTCTTCTACATTCCAGAGAAGTGATTATTAGGATCAATATTTGTAAGATCTTGGACTTCACAGCTCCTCCTAATATATAATACAAATGGAGAAACACCAGCAGTTTTAGCTGACATCTCGGGAACTTTAAAATTATGACTGTTGCTAAACCTATTAAAATATTTTAATGCTAATCATGAAGAGATTCAGTGACAGCGTGAAATGAATTTTTATTGGCCTTCCTTTAGTTGCTCATTGATTTTTAAAAATAATTTTTTATTGCTTCTTTCTAAATTTCTAACTAGAAATGCAACCACTGTCTATGTTTATCACGTAAACTGTGACAAAATTCCAACTTTCCCTCTATTTTTTAAAATAATGATCAGCCTCGAACTCGCAAAGGTTAATGTTGAATGCTTCGCACCTTTTTTCATATTCTGACGCGGTACTGTACAAAATATATTTTTAAAGTGCTTCCGTGAGTCTCAAAACTTAGTTTAAATACTGAACATTAATTCTGAATTGAGCATTTTCTTTGAAAACCTAAATGAAAAATTTGGTTAAGGTAGCCATACGAATTCTGCTGGTGTCTAGTTGACGAATTTTGTATACCTGCAAAATTAAAATGTCTCGATGTGGACTTTCAGAATTGTTAGAATAAGACTATTTATTTTCTTAGTAGCTTTAATATTTTTCTGAATTATCCAATGAGACCGAGTTTAGCTGTTTAATTAAAATTCAGTTTTCGACAATGCATTTTGAATGATCAAATTGGAGAGATTTGACATTATTGCTGAAAGGTTTTAGCAAAATCGTCTCTGAATTTTTTTTCTTTTGGCCAATCTTTCCAAACAATACAAATAATGTGTTCTAAAATTTACATAATTCTTGAAACAATATTAACATTCTGAATTTTTATATCAGCGTCTCTAATCAACCTAAATGTCCTGTACTGGCACAATATTTGCTTCTCTATCTCATTTACTTAATCTTGAATCTTTTATTTGCTGTTAATAATTGATTTTGAAATACCAAATATTCAGTATGAATTTGTAATATTAAATAAGGTTGAAAAGAATTTTTTCATAATATTTGAAAGTCTTTAGCTTAATTTATGGTGAAAATTATATATGCATAATATGTAATATGTATATGTTCTTCGCATAATATGTAGATGGATGCTAAGAAAATTGTAGACAGGGAGACATGTCTGTTTGTTTGTTTAAAAGAAACGGATATGAAGGAATGAATCATCACTGAAAATAGGAACGAGAAAATAAAAGCGAATTATTTTTATTTTATTGATTGGAAAGTGTTATCGTATAAAAAGTGTTAAATTTTTCACAGCTTTTAAATAATATATGCAACAAATTATATAAAAGCAGCTTATAAATAAATATTAGAAGGAATCTCATGAAAACATTTAATTTAAAAGAACAAGGAATAAGACAATTTTAATTCCAGCATGAAATTATTTGAATTCGTATACATTTTGAAATGTATTTGTATGAGAGGTTAACAAAATCTGACAAATTGCTAAATCGATGTTATGTCTAAATTAAAATGTATATTTTAGACATTGTTTATTACGACTGTACATGTCTTTTGAGCTTTTCTATATAAATAATTTATCTTGATGTTCTATAATGTTTTAATCTCAAACCATATATAGTTTGATATATTTAAGCTATAACCTGCAGTGTACTTTAAATTTAAACATTTAAATTTCGGTTATTTCTTAAATTATTTTCGTAATCAAACAAAACCATTCCCATTATTTCTCACCCATTTATTGCATCCTTTACAAATTCTTTATTGTAATCTCCTTTAATGTTCAGTGTACTAAAAAATAATCGTAATTAGATTGTAATATTTTATTCGTGAAATCTAAGCCTAACGCTTGCAGTTATAATGCTTAAAATCTTAATATAATTCAAAATAATGAAAGAAATGCAAGATTTTATTATAAGCGGTTTTCTTGCGACCGATGACTGATGGCTGTGCTAGCCAGCCAATCAGAAATCCGTCGAATTAAAAAAAATGCATTTGATTGCCATGTCTGATCAACATGGTGATTTATATGCTTTAAAAGAATCTTTAAAATTTCCAGTTATTAAATTTAAAAATATATAACTGTATAAGAACTTATTTTGTTTATCGAGCATTGCGAAATATCTGGACACCCCCGAGTAGTTTTTAATGATATAAATGTAGCCTGATTTACCCATTACAATGGATGCAATAAATGAGAATAGCTGTTTATTTTTCATTATAGCTTTCTTTCTAATACTGCTGTTAACTTTAATGTTTTATTTATATTCTTATTAATACATTTAATTTAATTTGTTCTTGATTCTTTTTTATTAGGTTTTAAATTATAATTTGTAACTGCATCATTATATATTTCGATGGAGATTTTTCCCATTTATAAATGGCACCACGCATAAAAAAATCGAAACTTAACTAAACGAATAGATCAAGTAATGATAAGTTTTGAAAATAACGAGTGGATCGCTGTAAATATGGAAAATTTTAGTTTGTCTCTGGTCTATAAAGAAATAGATTCCATCGTTATAAATCTGAAAAATATACAAAATAGCAATCCTAATACTTTTGATTTCTGTAGAAAGTCTCCTTTAAAACTGAAAAATTAAAATATTCGAAAGAATAAAGTATTTTTATTCCTAAAGTATTTTGGAACTTTTTCTTCGAAATTCTTGATAATGTTATTATAATTCATAAAAACTGCATTGTCAAACGGCAATTTTCTATATTTTGACAGACTTTTGTTATTTCGCATTATTTACTGTTAATATTTATATTTATACGTGTATTTAATGTATGTAATCATTTTATGTATGTTCAAATGAATGTTTTAAATATGTATGCAATAAATGTTACTTTTATGCATATCTTGTACATTATTTGCATGTAATGGAAATTTCACTTCCTATGTTGAATTGATCTTTTTTATATTATCTTGTTTCAGTTTTTGTACTTGATGTTTTTGTAAATAAAATCTAGTTTGTGAATTTTGTTGTGTTTGGATTTGTATGTTAATCTTTAGAATTCTGTTAACATCATTTCTTGCCGGCTTTTTAAATTTTTGTGGGATTATAAATCATAAAGAAATCGTTAAAAGATTCTAATTATTCACTCTACATTAATTTTTAAATGGCAATTAAATGAATTAAACTGCGTCTCTGATGAATTTCTCAGAACATTTAAGTTATTGTCAGAACCAACAGAAGAGATGAATTTCTGCTTAGAGGCGTTTTTTTCCAACTAATTGAGATCTAAATTTGTATAACTACATTTGCGGTCACAACCGCAAGACAAATTTGGTATTTTTAAATCATCGGGTTTTTATCTCGTTTCGTATGCTTCTGAAATTGTAGACGGACATACAAACAGATAATCCTTTATTGAACCTAGTTCACCATTTGGAATGTATCTGATATGAATGAATGAATAGATTTTAATCAACCAGTTTGCTTCGTTTTGCCGTTAACAAGATGATTTATTTCTGAGAGTCGAAAATTAAAACTTCTCTTGAAGATTTCACTCAATATTTGATAGGAACTTGCAATCTGGCGTAAAGCAATATAACTAAATTTCGTTTGTCCGTCTCAAATTGGCTTTGAATATTTTTAAAATTTCATTTCCAAATGCTTTCTCTATTTCGGGAAGGTATAAAATGTGAAAATTTCAAATCTCGAGTTTGAATTTTATTGATAAATTCAATGCCTTTTATTTCATATGTACAATAATAAAAAAAGCACAGTTGTACGAATTTATTTCATTACAGAACCTGTGTTTAAAACTGCAGCACCAGTTACAGGCTTTAATAATTTCTTTCAGTATAGTTGCTTTTTTTGCAATATTAAAAGTCCTTCATCGGAATAATTGTTGGCTTTCCTTCAGTAACATACTTCACACAGTAGAGAGTTATAATTTATTTGATACTTAATCAATTCTTAAATATCACCTAAACCGATTTATACCCTTTTCCGCTTCAATCAAATTCTTTTTCATTTGCATGATTTTATTTCTGTTGCTTGAAATAATTTAAATTATTTAATAGCATATATTTTTACCATTAGAAGCCAATCAAGGTTTTTAGTGAGTTTTTAGAGCTTCGGGTAAATCAATACTATTCGAAATTTCAGCAACATATCACTCTTAAGAGCATTCTTTTGAAAGTCAATTTATTGCAATGCCTACATCACTATGGATCATAATGTTATTCATCAGGAGCTTTTCAACAACCACCGTATTTGGATTTCAAATTGTGAAGAAATATACCGACATCAGCACATGTGACAATAAATAATTTTTAAATTCATAACTCCTTTTCTCCAATATTGAAAACATTAATTTTAAAATTTAAAATTGTTCTTTGAGAGCGTATTGTCATGCATTTAAATTTTGTTTAGTTGAATGAGCCTTTGCATGTTAGATTGAAGAAAAAATAAATGGAATTATAAAAAACAACTTAAGTCATTATCGACTTTCTTTGAAACGAGGTGAACCAATATATCTTTCTAACAGCTGTTTTATAATTTTAAATATTATGGTTACGGGATGTTCACAAGTAATGTGAATTAAGAATATTCTTTACACTATCGAATTACAAAATTTGCAAGCCTATCATTTCTGGAGAAATTAAAAAAAGTTGCGAATTTTGAAGGTAACAGATATTTTTTATCAAACCGTAGTCATTAATATGGTATATAGTACTGGTCTGTTTAAAGCCATTCAAATAATTACTAATCTAAAAAAAGTAAACATGTTTCTTACAGTCTCATTAAAATGTTTCATTATTAGATGAGCCTTAAATGTATTTTTTATTTATTTGAGTAGAGACAAGTTATTTCAAAATAGTTTTAAAATCACTAGAGTCTTCTCCCCCAAACTATCTAGTAATTGTAAATAAAAGTGTTATCTCAGAGGATGAATTGCATGACATTGGTTTACAATAATTATGAAATACTACGCTTTGTCTTGAATGTAGCATTTTCCTGAATCCAATGTAGGACTCTTGGAGAGTGTTTTTTTAAAAATTAAACTGTGGCATGCAGGTCTATAGTAATCGAAAGCTTAATTTTTCTTTTATACGAGTATTTTTCAGCAGTTTAATACCAAAATTTAACTCAGAATTAAAAAAGTAGTCCTAAAATCCCACACAAAATTTTATATGTTTAAGTTATTCTGTTTTTGGGTATCCATTATGTGTGCGTTTAACGGCGAATAAAAGAACATACCTACAAAGGGTCAACCCCTTTTCGGATTTGGCTCAAACTTTGACAAGTGCCTTCACTAAAAGTTTTAAATACTTGCACTGAATTTTGTGTATTTGACTTTCTTCGTTTTGTAATTATTCTGTTGACACACATTTGAACATGCAGACAGACAAATTTCATCAGAACGGAATTTGTATAAAACTAAAGAAATCTACATATTTTAATTAATGATAATAAGCCAAATTTCTACACCTATCTCAAACAATTCGTCCATTTAGCTCGTTTCATTCATGTAACTAGTTTTTGAGTCATTTTCGTTACACGCAGATAGACAGACGGTCATACAAACATGATTCTAAAAATGCATTTTTCAAACTCAGGGAGGTCGGGAATGGGGCGATTATTCAAATTCTCAGGCTCTAATTTTAAGACAAATCGAATATTTTCTCTCCATTTCGGGTACAAGAAAGTAAAAGGGTGGGAGAGGGGTACATAAATTGCAATTTTTATGGACAGGGTTCCTTTGAAAAAAGACGCCCAAAAAGAAGTGAAGAAGTGCAAGAAAGATTTTACCAATCTTTTATTATCTAATGAATTAAAATATCTCCTCTCACTTAATTCATTAATTATTTCCTTTCCAATTCCTTTTCCAGTTCAAATAACGAGAAAAACTTCAAACTCTAACTAGACGCATTGGATAAACAGTGCTCATGATTATATAGAAATGCAGAACAGTTTAAGTAAATTCGTGGCTCAGAAAATCAGTATTTTTTCAAAAATATTAATTTTTTTAAATATGAAAAAAGTGATATTGAATACTTAAGATCTTTTAGAATTAAATTCGCATTTCTGAGAAGTTATATGCTAATCCGGATATCTTGTTCGAGTTTCGTTGTACAGAAATAGCTATATAGATTTTAAAACTTTTTTAATGCATATTGAACATACTTTAATTAACAGTTTAGCATTAACAATGAATGATCCAAAAATATATATATCAGAATTAAAATTATATTTTTAAATAGAAATAAATTTTTTGACCATTAAAAGCGAGTGTGGCTTGGTGGATGGAAATCCAGGCAAATTCTGTTTATTTTTACGGTCGTCAGTTTGATTCCTAATGTACTGGAGTCGTTTTATATTTTTGAAATTTTAGCAAACATTACATTTTGAGCTTTATTTTTAGTACTAGATTATGCAAATGCTCAGATGAATGACTTTAGCACTTAGCTTTTCAAACACATTCCTCGTCGTTATCGATAAAATATTCATAGATCAATTTAAAATTTAAAGTAGGAAGCTTGTGCAAATGCACAGAATGCATTTGTTTCTTAGCATTGGACTTTTTGACCAGATTCCTCGCGTCTTTGATACTTGAATTGTCTTTTTAAAAAGGAAGGAACCCTCGGCCGTTGAAGGAATGTGTGACTTGGTGGTTATGCCGATGAGCTGTTTAATGATTTCCTTATGACCTCAGTTCGAGTCTCGGAACAATAAAACCATTTTTTTCTCCTTTTGCAAATTTTTATTTTTAATAATATTTCTAAAACTAATTTCGTAGTTACCTTAACATATTTCACTGGTTAAAATTCATAAATAATACTTTTTCCTTAATATATTTATAGATTTTTTAATTTATTTTTATTTAGCTTATTTATTAGCTTTTTATTTTTATTTATTATTATTTTTTCTCTTATCAATGATATTTCTAATACTGATATTGTAGTTTCGTTGACATATTTCACACGTTAAAATTCAAAAATAAAATATTTCCTATAAAATATTGATAGATTTTTTGAAGATTCAAATTCAAACATCATTGACATTCGCAGACGTCATTCGTTTTCTTTGCATTGGGCTCTTTGACTAGATTTCCAGTCTCTTTGATACTTGGATTATATATTTAAAAAGGAAGGAACCCTCAGTCGCTGAAGGAATTAGTGATCTGGTAGCTGGAGTAATAAAATGGATTAAAGATTTTTTCAGGTCCTCAGTTCAAGTCCCGAAACAGCAAAAGCTTGTTTTTTAAGATTTTTTTTTCATTTTTCAATAATATTCCTAATACTAATTTTGTAGTCTAGCTGAGTTAAAAATAAAAAAATTAAAAAAACCCTTAAAATAGTTATAATTTTTTTGAATTTTCATAATAAAAGTTCAGGGATATGCGCAGATGACAGGAGAGTTAGAGGGAAAGAGATGATTTTAAAATTTTGCTGATCCTCAGTTAAAGTCTACAACAAAAGCATTTTGTTGAATTTTTGTTGTTTTGTTTTATTTTTGAATTTTTTTTATTTTCAAAAATATATCTAATACTAATTTTGTAGTGACGCTGACAAATTTCACATGTTAAATTCAAAAATAAAATATTTCATTTGAATTTTCATAAGTTTTTTTAAAGTTTCAAATTCAAAGTTCAGAGACATGCGCAGACGTCATTCCATTTCTTAGCATTTGACTTTTTGTCGAGATTTTCAGTGTCTTCGATACATACTTTGTTTTGATTTATATATTTAAAAAGGTAAGAATCCTCTGCAACTGAATTAATGAGTGGCTTGGTGGCTAAGTTGTCAGAGAAGATTTCGCATTTTTGCAGATCCTAAGTTCGAGTCCAGAAAAAGCAAAAGCTTTTTATTTATTTTTTTCAATAATATTTTAATACTAATTTTGTAGTTAAGAAGCCATACACTGATGGAAAAAAAATCCCACTAGGAAGGAGCTGTGCCAGATAAACGAAATTTCGTAGGCGTGTTTATACATCTGAAATACGACGTCGATTCAAATTTCCAGCTACGCGCGTAAGTGTGGCACTAGTAGCGACACTATGAACATGCAAATGAGGTTTTCTTTAAATAAGCTCTGTAAGGTTCGTGATCGTTATTTACTGTTGAGATTTGACGTAGTGGGTTAATGTTAGTCAAGGATGAATCTGAGAAGACGAAGAAGCCATTATCAACAGTTCACTGAGTTTGAACGAGGTCGTGTAGTAGGGCTAAGGGAAGGTGGGTGTTCTTTCCGCGATATTGCTGAAAGACTTGGCAGGAATGTATCCACTGTGCATGAGTATTGGCAGCAGTGGTCAAGGGAAGGTACTGCCTCAAGAAGACCAGGTTCCGGGAGGTCACGTGTTACTACTGAATGGGAAGACCGTCGTATTCGGCGTATGGCTGTGGCTAATCGTACTGCGTCTGCAGCAGACATTCGAGCTGCAGTTGGCACCACAGTGACACAACGAACTGTTACAAATCGGTTACTTCAAGGACAGCTCCGAACCAGACGCCCTGTACAGTGCGTTCCACTGACTCCAAACCACTGCCATTTGCGACGTGAGTGGTGTCAAGCCAGAGCTCATTGGAGGACGGAATGGAGATCTGTTGTGTTTTCTGATTAAAGCCGGTTCTGCCTTGGTCGCAGTGATAACCGTTTGTTGGTTAGAAGGAGGTCAGGTGAACGCCTGCTAGTGACCTGTCTGCGGCCTAGACACACACTCCTGGAGTTATGGTTAGGGGAGCAATTTTGTATGACAGCAGGAGAACTCTCGTGGTTATCCCACGCACCCTGACTGCAAATTTGTACTTCAGTCTAGTGATACAACCTGTTGTGCAGATATTCATGAACAGCAAGCATTCAAGGGGGTGTTTTCCAACAGGATAACGCTTGCCCTCATACCGATGTTGTAACCCAACATGCTCCACAGAGTGTCGACATGTTGCCTTGGCCTGCTAGATCACCAGATCTTTCTCCAATCGAGCACGTGTGTGACATCACTGGACGACAACTCCAGCGCCATCCACAACCAGCATTAACCGTCAATGCCTTGACCTCCTAAGTGCAACAGGCATGGAACACCATCCCACAAACTGATATCCGACACTTGCACGACACAATGCATGCACGTTTGCATGCTTGCATTCAAAATTCTGGCGGTTACACCGGTTACTAATGTACCAACATTTCATATTTGAAATGGCTCTACCTGTGATCTTGAAACTTTAATCAATTAAATATGTTACCTAAACAAATATATTCCTAAAATTTCATTACTGTAGAGTAATTTTTTCTTGGTGTTGGGATTTTTTTTTCCACCAGTGTATTTAAATAGGTAAAATTCCTCCCAGAGGGAAGGAATGAGTGGCTTGTTGGCTAAGGTGCCAGAGAAGAATTCCAATTTTTGCAGGTGATGAGGTCGAGTCCGTAAACTGCAAAAGACTTTTATTTTTGAAATTATTTTTATTTTTAAAAATATTTCCAATACTAATTTGTAGTTACCCTGACATATTTCACATGTTAAAATCTAAAAAATAAAATATTTCCTTAAAATATTAATATTTTTTTGGTAGTTTGAAATTCAAAGTTCAAGACATGCGCAGACGTCATTCCTTTTCTTAGCATTGCGCTTTTTGATCAGATTTCCAGTGTCTTCGATACATACTTTGTTTTATTTATATATTTAGAAAGGTAAGAATCCTCCGCCACGAAGGAATGAGTTGCTTGGTGGCTAAGGTGCCAAAGAAGATTTCACATATTTAAAGGTCCTGAGTTCGTGTCCAGAAACAGCAAAAGACTTTTATTTTTGAATTTTGTTTAATTTTCAAAAATATTTCTAATACTTATTTTGTAGCTACGCTTACATACTTCACATGTTAAAATTCAAAAATTAAATATTTACTTAAAATATTCATATTTTTTTTAGGTTTCAAATTTCAGAGACATGCGCAGACGTTATTCCTTTTCTTAGCATTGGGCTTTTTGAACAGATTTCCAGTGTGTTCGATGCATACTTTGTTTTATTTATTTATTTAGAAAGGTGAGAATCCTCCGCCATGCAAGGAATGAGTTGCTTGGTGGCTAAGGTGCCAGAGAAATTTTCACATTTTTGCAGGTCCTGAGTTCGAGTCCAGACACAGGAAAAGTCTT
>JAPMOQ010019978.1:0-10492 GCA_026543055.1 Argiope trifasciata | reverse complement strand
ATTGGTGGCCATTTTTGTATAGTGGATAAGTTACTGGCTTTCAAACCCGAACATCGAAGTTTCGATCCTTGGCGGAATTCAACCTACGTATTGGCACAATTCCGCCAACACATATGTCAAACCAATGAATGCGGAGCCATCAATTACAGAAAGGTTGATTAAATTAGCAACAGATCATCTGTTGGAGATGCGCAAGAATACAACCTAATACATTTAAACTAAACGAATGTTTTGACATCCGAGCACTTTGCAGCGTGATAGATGATACAACAAAGCGTTTAGCTTCATTTAAACTTGAAAACGAAAGGAATTACAAAAAATTTACTAAATATTCTATGACTTCAATACATTGTTTAATTATTTACTAAAATAATAATTTCAAAACTTAATTACAACATTTTTGCATATCATTTAAATATTGATTATAACAATTTTACATATCATTTGTGGATTGATTATAGTGGATACTAATTTTCTTTAATCTAAATACGATAATTTTTTAATCATTCATCAAATGCATGAAATTTAAGGAGCATATTTCTATATTTATTATCAATATTATAGAAAAACAGTTATAGAAAAGAGTTTCACTTCACTTGAAGATTATAAAAAGAAATAAATTACTAAGACCTCAAAATATTCTATGACTACAGTGTATTGTTTATCTATGTATTAAAAAAATTATTTTAAATCTTGATTATGATATTTTTTTTACATATCATTTAACGATTGTCTATAAACTTTTTGCATAGCATTTTAGAATTGATAATAACAATTATACATATAATTTAAATATTGATTATAATTGTATTGACCATCTTTTCTCTAAAAATAATATTGTTCGCTCCATTCATCAAATGTATGCAATATAATTACATTACATTTAATTACATTTCTATATTTATTATCATTATTATAGCAAAGCAGTTATAGAAAAGCATTCGACTTCATTTGAGCTTAATAAAACAAAACAAATTGCAAAGAACTTACAAATTCTGTGATTCAGTAAAGTGTAGGTCATTATTATATTCAATGTATTGTTTACTTATTTACTAAAATAATAGTTTTAAATCTTGATTATAACATTTATATTTTATATATCAATTAAAAACTGATTATAATACTTTAAAATATGATTTAAATAATCATTCTAACATTTTATATTTTATTTAAATATTAATTAACGTTTATTCTAATTATCTTTACAATAAATAGAACATTGTAAACATCATTAATCAAATGTACGCAATGTAGGAACATTATGCTATTATATTTATTTTCACAAATGCATTGGTTTTTACATAATAGTTTTATATTTATTGTTACCAATGTAGAACAGTTTAAAACAAATCGTGTAACATTTAAAGACGGACGAGAAAAGGGAAAATCAAGTTTAGCAAATGAAGAATTCTTGTAAATAAGATTGTTGTTGTTGCATTTTTCTAACTTGCCTAAACTTTCAGCAAATCTTGTTTTACAGTAACCTAAAATGGAGATTTGTTCTGTCAGTTTGGCATTACGGAGGTGGGCGGGAACTAAAGAATTCTTTAAAGCTCACTTTAATCTGGACCTATGAATTATTCAGTTCTCCGAATTCTTTTTCTTTTACAAGTGTAGATCTTTGGAGACAAGAAATACCAAATTGATGAAGTCTTGGGTTTAAAATTTGGTATTCGATCTTTTATGCTTTTGCAACAAAGTCTTCCGATTTTATAGGATGAGATATAAAATATAACTCCAGAGCTTCGTATATACAATGATTGACCTTTCCTGTCCTCTGTGAATCTGCAATAGATTTCTTTCCTTACAGTTTCATTTTTACAAAGACACTGACAACCATTTATATAAGAACCAGGAATGTTGGGTTTTATGTTCTTTAAATTATAAATATTGTATACATCTCTATAATTTCGCTTAATATTTTGGATACGTTGAAAGGAGTGTTAGCAAACAACTTATGGTATTATTGCTGAATTCAACCACTATAAATATGCTTCAAACTACTAATAGCTTTGCTTCATTTTACATCATCATTTTATCACATTATGTTGGTCTGCGAAATTACAGACCAACTGAAAATAGATTTCTTGGTCTGACAGCTTTCAGACAAGTTGAATTCAAAATTTGATTAGAATTTATCTTTTAGAAGTGAAACTTATGCACCAAAATTTATTTACCTACCTCTTTCTATAAATTACCGATCCATGTGTACTCGAACTGCCATTCAGAGAGATATAATTCCTGGGAATAAATTTATTTCAAAAAGTGGTAGATGTCTACACATTTGGACGTAATTTTATATAACAAATAATAGGCTCTAGCTCAAAGTATTTTTGTGTAATCCTTTTCACAGATCGACTAATTGACGGATAGAATGTTAGACATAATGTAAAAAATGCATTCAAAGAAGTATGAAATGCAAATTATTAAAATCTCGAGCATAATATTTGACGACTACAACTTTTCATTCATACTGCTTACATGAAAAAGTTAAAATATATTTGTTTGACTTTCAGTCATTCTGTATTTTTCTAAATCATATCAAAAAGATTTTAGAGTTATTTTATAAATTTATTATTTTAGATACAATAACCAACATCCCTTTCTTCTTCATAGAAATTAAATTCGAACAAATTTGCTTATTATAGGAGCATTCCCATATGAGACATTGCACTGTAAAAAACAGTATTATCTTCTCAGTTATTTCTACCTAAAATCATTATGGTAGGCAAGACTGCATTTATTAGATTATCACTAACATTCTTCCATTGAGCGAGCGATAGATAATTCCGTTTGAGTTCTTTTCCCAAGACGATCCGAGAATTATATCATATCGATAGAAAAAATGGCTCAACCAATTCTCATGAGGGTAGATAAAACACAATGTAAAAGAGTTGGTTCGTCTAGATTTGGTTGTTCTGACATTGTATTTTTTTTCGTTTGAAACCGAGTAATGCCCTGAGATGACAAACGGAGATTTATTAGGGTCATGATCTGGTATTTTCGACATTTTCTCATGGATGATGATTAAGTAATATTCCTAGAGGAGCAAATGAGAAAAATGTTCAATTATGTCAAATGGAGAATCAAGAGGAATACTAATATCATTTGTGAATTATTTTTAAATACATCATGTGCTACAACATAATTTTAGTATAAATTTCAAATAGATGTTAGGATAATGTTATTCTTGTTGTGAATATTTTAATGCTTTTTCTACCCTCTTATACTCAATTTCTTCTATCTCAGAGCATTGTAATGCCAAATTTCTTTCAAATATAAGAATGATTTCCCAACCTTCCTCTCAAATTTCAATTGCATGCCATATTCTCAAGAGACTCATATCCAAATGGATATCCTGCATAACTCATAACAATCCTGCAAATGCACGTTTGGGTATATTTTGGAAATTTTCAAGATATACCCGAATTTTCCAAACCCATGTGGGTCAACTTACCTCACGAACAAATCACCATTGGATATTCAATGAATTACTCGTAAAGAAACGAGAGTCAAAATTCACAGTGACTTGTAGATATTTGAAGTATCAGCTGTAGTTTCTTTAAATAGGCTTCTGGGGTCTGATAGAGTTAAAGGAATACCTCTTCAATTTATTCTCACATACAAAATGGATTAAAAAGTTGATACATTTCCGATTATTTTGAATACAAAAAGTATGTTCGCTCTGCTATTCAAAATTTTTTTGAAAGATATATTTAGAATGGTTAAGACATAAACTGGATGTTCGAGAAAACATCCAATTTATGCAAGCATATTCAATGAAAACCATCCATGTGATTTCTGTATTTTCCAATCGGATCTATATAATCGCAATCTCTTTCATTTTTTTCTTTTACAACTATAAGGGCATATGCACGCACACACATTTATACACACAGGTCTCAATATGTATACACACATACGCGCTCGCTCACATACATAGGATTTCTGTATTTCCCATTTAGTTTCGTATAATCCTAAAATCTTCAATTCGGAGGAAAGGTAATTACATCTCTATATATAAAATCCGGCTAGTTAATTTCGAATAAACTTCTAACATAATTTCCAATATATAAATGTGATATATTTATTACTATATCTGTACCAATTTTTATTGGGAAATTTATTTATGGATCCAAAAGCCTACTATTATTACTTGATTAAACATTGATTTATATTTCAACAGAACACTTCATATAGTGCTAGTTTTAATATTTAATAATTTTAATGGTGGTTGCATGCAAAGGCAGAAATTATTTTCTAGAAGACCCACTGTTTATTTTAATAGCAAAGGGTGTTTTTTTATATAGAGATAAAAGCTTTTTATTTGCATTATTGAGTACATAGTTGGCCATATATGTTTTTGAGATATAAAAAATGAGCCGCTAAAATAAAAGAGAAATTATAGTAAAAATATACATTTTTGTTTTGACATTTCCAGGATTCCATTGAATACACTTGTCAGTGTATACAATGTAAAAAATCTGAAACTCATAAACAAACAAAATATTTTGAAACTATGTCTGTTTTTTTTCTGTCACCGTTGTGATAATTTTCGATCATCGATGAATTAGAAATTGGTGCAAGACATTTAATTACTTTTTGAGTCAGCAGTTTCAATATAAAAGAATTTCGAAACTATTTGGAAACTTTCTACCTCATGTTGGTTAGAAAATTTCTACAGCCAAATTTAATTTTCACGTCGAAATTCTTCCGGAAAAAGTAAAAATTTCTGTCGGATAAGAACAAAGAAAATTCTTCTCCAGAACTTTGTGTTTTCAAAATTTCTACTCCTTCATTTTCTACTTTTCAAATGATATTCTTATTGCTCCCTGGAGGTCTATAATTCTTCTTAAGAGCTAGGTATTAATTGTAATTAATGTTTTTACTTTCATTGAAACTTACGTTTTCGAGATCTAATGGAGTTTGGAATCAGATCACATATTATACTTTTCTTTAACAATTCCTAACTTGTAGCTTAGAAAAACAATTCTTTAAATATCTAGAACATCCTCTGTAGTAAGACTAATAATTCCTTTTTAAAAGTTCTAAATTATATAAGAAGAGTAAAATTTTTGGTTGCTCATAATTAATATAATTCGATATAATGTGAAAGAGCCTGCAGATTAATGAGCAGAAAAAAAAATTAATTGCTGTTTTAAATAATCATCTTAAAAGTATAACATTATGTCCTACAGAACACAGGAATTCTGCAAATTACGTTGGCCTATTTCTCTACAAATAGTAAAGATGAATGTGTATGTGTGTCTCTCTCTGCTTATGTTAGCTCTCAACTACCATATCTCCAGAGCTTTGGATATTTTTTCATAAGAATATTAAATCAATTTCATTATATTAAAAAACATTTAAATAGAATAAATAACAAGAACAATAAAATCATACTTTGAAATTGTTGCAAATATGAATTCTTATTGAATATTCATTAAAATGCTTGCTGACTACCTGTTCATAGCGAATTTACGATGAGACTTTCATTAATCTTAACTTGAAATTGTAGCAAGCCTGAATTCGAATAGAATATTCATTAAAATAATTGCTGATTGCATGCTTCATAGCATATTTGCATGGAGAAATTCGTTAATCTTCCCTCTGTAACTCGAATAAAATAATTCCCAAATGTTAAATTTGTTTAATTTTCAGTTATTTTACAATCGTCTATATAGAAATTCAGCAATTACATCTAAAATGGACTTAGTAAAGATTGATAGAACAAATTTAATCATCATCTAAGGAGAAAACATTTCTATGTTATCATTAAAATGCAAACAGCGGGACCTATTCATGTTTTAGAAAACACAAAGAAAAGTACTGCAAATAATTTTGCGATTTAAATCCCAGGTGAGTTGAATGACATAAATATGAGCGTGATTTCGTATGACAAATGAGTGAACAGTGACAGAAGAAAGTTTTATTATTACTTTGCTTCTCCTAAAGCCTCTAGTATTTAAATGATTTTCCTCCTAAATTCAAAATCGTCACTATAATGGTATGCTTGTAGATTGTTGTTTGAAAGTCCTTAAGAGAAACGGTAAATATAATATTGGCCAATAAATGCAAGTGTACTAAAAATTTAAACATAAAACATTAAATCTACAAAATGTATTTATAGGATTTCTAAACATTATTCCATTATAAAATCCTTTGTTCTCAGAAATCAATGCTTTCAGATTATAAAATTTAATTTTACCGAAGAATCTATTGTAAAATTCCCAATAATTATTAAATGCAATTATATTAATATATTATTTTTGTATTGAAATATATTTAGAAATGTGTATATTCATGATAACACTTGGAATTCAAGTTATTAAAAAATTAAAGGCATTTTTGTAAGATTTCCGTTATGAGTAATTTTATATTTTTTTATGTAAAAATATTTATATGCTTTTATTATGTGCTCATACAATTTAATAAAGATGCAAATCTTTATGGATATTGGAATATATATAGTCCAGATTACAAGGGGAATGAGGAGATATTTTAATATTATCTCTGACATAGAGCTTATTCAAAGCTTATATAGCTCTAAAACTGAATTAAAATTAAATTTAGGAGCTTTTATTTCATATGATATCTCAGTTTTTCATCTGACAACAAAGATTTAATGTCAAATATTGATAAATATAATGCATTGGTAACTCAGAAGTTGCTGCTCAATTGCTGTTTTTCTAAGCATTTTTCATTCATAAGTCATTTGTCGATCTCAACTTGCCTTTTTCTGTCCTATATTCTATAAACACATGGAGCAATTGTATATAGGTGACCTGCTAATAAACATGAGAGAATGAAAATTGGAATCAGAGTTAGTTTTAATATTAGATGGCAAATCCATTCTTCCAATTTAGATAAACTTCACATATAATACAATTATTAATAGTGTCAATACTTACTGTAGCTATCGGTGATAACAAGAACCGTCCTCACAATCTTAGGATTCGTAGGCAGATAACATAACCACAAGACTAAAATGACCACTCAGTCTTGAGGATGCCATATGGTTTATGAAGCCTCAGCTACATTACCCTCCCTCCCTCCCTCCAGTGAATCGTAGGTGAGACGATTCACCGAAGTTCACTCGATTCTGTTTAGTGATGATACATCAGCTGTTTGTTCTAATGCGTCTTACCCGTTTTTATTGGCTGGTTATTTATCAGTTTCGTTTTTTATTTATTAGCTGATTATTTATCACATTTTTATTTATTGTCTGATTATTTATCGCCCCTTTTTATTTATTTTTTATCTGGTTGAGGATGCCACAGCAGCTGCAAGAAGGTTATGTATTTATTTTCATCGCCCTAGGTCACCAAATTTAGTATTAGAGGGCAAATCAATCGTTCTAATTCAGATAAACATCACTTATAATTAATGTACATATTTAATAGTGTCAATACTTATTGTATCTAGGATGTTATCTGACACACCAAAATTTGACATAGATCTGAAATCATAACCTTAAATTTAATATTAAATTTTATAAATGTCACTCCTTTTTTGAGTTACCTGTGAAAGTGCATACCTGTGAAATGAGTTGACTTTCAAGACTATAGAAGGTCAATTCAATGAATCGTTTGGGTTCAAATTTCATGCTAATCAAATGTGATACAAAATGTATATACCAAGCTTTATTCATCTAGCTCTCTCCATTTTGTAGTCATCCCATTATTTTACGTTTGAACAAAGGAACTGCGATATTTACTTTTGAAATTCGATTGAAATGTTTATTTTTACTTTCAAATTTTGATACAATTTTACAGATCTCATGTAAAGATCAAAATTTGTATACCAAATATTATTTATTTAGCCATCTCCGTTTCGTAGTTATCATATTCACATATGTTTGAACAAACTGATAACTAGACTAACTCACTTTCAAAAGTTGATAAAAATTTAAAGGGCTTTTTTTTTCAAAATTTGATATAAAGATAATGTGCCAAATCTGTAATCTTAAAATCTTTCTGAGTTATCATTTTTATTGTTAAGCATGCTTCCACCTTTACAATTTTAAGATTCGGAAATATGTGAAAAATACAGATTCATCGAAATCCCGAAATAGAATTCTCCGAAGATTATGATACTTTATCTTAAAATTACAGATAAGAAAAAGTACAAATAGAGATAAATATAAAAAATACTTTACCATAAATTTTAAAAAATATACGTCTTTAACTATTTAATACTTTTTAGCAACTTCCTTTCAGTATACTTTCTAAATGATGATTCATGGATTTTCAAGTATTTAATTTATTATCAGAATGAAAAATTTAAAAAAAGAGAAATTACATAGTTGCTGTTAGTTTTTAATTATAAATACTTGAATCAGCTAAAATTTAGTCTCCAGAATTTTTCAATTATTTTATATTATATTCTAATATATGCTTGATCAATTTAGCATTCAAGAATTAAATGCAAACAAAATCTAAAGTCCCTTAGTCTATAATAATGGTAAGTGTAGTGGAAGCTTTATCACTCGTTTAGGAATAAAGACATCTAATTACCCATTTATTGTTCAGATGCTTGTGTATGAACCACATTTAGGGGACTACCCGACAAAGATTGGATCCTAATAGGCTATTTAACAAATATTATTCGAAAAGGGAATGTGATTAATAATGGACAATATCATCTACTAGAGAACGTGCAATAAAGTTTGATTTTGTTTCAGTTTTGGAACTATAAGTATTACGCAGTTCATTCATATTTATATCCCAATGTTCTTATGAATTGTTGACAGTTTAATAAAATAAAAAAAAATCCTTACATCTTTTGATTAACTGATATTTAATTCATTTAATCATTAAATCAATGTAATTTTATAAAATCTTAACTTATTGACCAAATTTTAAACTCTAAAATGACATAAATAGAATGAAAACCTCCAACTTTATGCACAAAAAATACAAGAAGTTAGATAAAGTTCTTTATAAAAAGACAAATATGTATTTTGAAAAGTGCTAAAGATTTGAATGAAATATATTTTTGTCAAGTTGTGCTTTCAGTTTTAAATATAAGTGACGTCAAAAATAATTAAGTATTTTGTTTGTTTCATTATCTGATATTTAATTTCTTAAATCATCAAATCAATATAATTGTATAAAATTGTAGCTTATACGGCGAATTTAAAATTCGAAAATATCATATAGTGGTTGAAAACCTCCTTTGTTATAAACGGAAAATACATGAAGTTAAATAAAGTGTTGTATAAAAGGAAAAATATATATTTTGAAAAGCTACAATAAGTTGCACGAAACACAATTATCAAATTGTAACTTTATTTGCGATACAAGTAGCATCATAAATAAATTTATAAATTGATGGTTAATTTATTAAATATCAATCAAATCATTAAATATAATGTTATAAAATTTTCTTAAAGGCCAAATTTTACTCTCTAAAATGCCATAAAGAGATTGAAAACATCCGTAATTATAAACGGAAAGTGCATGAAGACAAATAAAGTGTTTTATAAATGGCAAATATGTATTTTGAAGAGCTACAATGAATTCAACGAAATATATAATGTCAAGTTGGGACTTCATTTACGATATATGCAATGTCAAATTTATCTTTGACAGTATCTTCAACCAGATTAACAAATAAAAAAAGAAATTCAATATCTCTTAACAGTATCATCGACTATATCCGATGCAAACAATAGATATATAGTCTCCGATGCAACTTCAATGGGAACTTGGTAACATGAATTTTAAATTTTGTTTCTGACATTTCGGATATCAGCATCGTCACTTCTCAGGTCCTTGGCGGAGTTTGATAAGACATTTCAAATCCCTCGCCAAAGTTTGAAATAAAAGCAGATAAATAAAAAAATAAAAACGTGCTCGAAACAGGCGGGAACAATGCTACATTTTTTATATTTCACCTTGAAAATCTGGAAGAAAGGGCGTCCAAAGAATGAAAAAGAATTTTCTTTGGGGACGGAGAAGAAAAAAAAAAAAAAAAGGAAAGAGATAGAATCTAATTCCTTTTCACCTGTTAAGGATCTTGACGGTTTGATTTCTTTTTCAAAAGTAAAGAAATAAAGGGAACTTGAATAATTCATCGTCGCTGCTGGCAAGGGAGGAAGAAGTTTTGGATTTTTCTTGTTTAGCTTTTGAAGGCAAATATTTCAAGAAATCGAATCGAAAGGCATTTCTTTCGGTGCTATTATAAGCCAGAAAGTAGATCTGGAAAAATTGTAAATAAATGAATAATACAGAGTGGACCTAATGTACCTGTCCCTGGAAGCTGAAGCTAAAGCTAATGAAAGTAAAAAGAAAATCCCAAATGGCAAATGCGAATGCGAATGATAAACGCAGATGAATCCTATCATTTATTAGTCGACAATAAAAGGGATTGAAACTGTATGTAAGAAAAAGAGTGCAAATATAAATAATTAAGAGACGCCAATTGGATTTTATAAAATTCCCTTAATCTTGTAGTGATAAATGTGTAGAAAAACAAGTAAAGGGCTTAC
>JAPMOQ010019977.1:22115-46200 GCA_026543055.1 Argiope trifasciata | reverse complement strand
TGTGTGTGTTTTTTCAAAAATTTTAATTATTACTTATAATTCAGAGATTTTAAATATTAATACAATAAATAGAATATAAAAATGACAAAAAAAAAACTCGAATTCAGAAATTTTTCGCCGCTTTTTATTCACCAAAAAAAAATCGTCTGTACATGTGAAATGCCGTTGCCATGGTAACCCCTTTTCAAACTATACATGCCAGTAAAGTGCCACCGATCAACTGTCACTAAGATATCACACAGGAGATTAGCAGTGAAGTTATCAAACATGTGCGAGCTTTCTGACTCTCGTATTATAACAGAAGCTGATCGATACCTTTTTTATATTATCAAGTCAAAAAGAATTTTCTAGGAGAAATAGCAGAGCAAGTATTAGATTTTAAAAATCATATCACAGTTCAATCAATTGCTGAATTTATAAAAAATTTCCCAAATTTGAAAGCCTATTTTAAAACAATTTCTTAATTCGTAATATTTCCTAATGTTTTTGTAGTATCTAGATTTATGCTGTATATTTTAAAAATTATTACATTCTATAAACAATAATGATGATCGTGTGTGTTTGTTGGTGTTTTACAAACCACATTACTTTATGCAGAGTTAACTAATGAGATATATATGCATTTTGAAGGATGGGAATGTGCACTTTGGAGCAACTCTTTTTGATATTTTAATTAATATTTTAATAATTTAACTACATTTTTAATTTTTCTATAATAAACTCCGTAAATATAAATACAGAATAATGACTTTGAGTAATTTAAAGTTCAAAATATTGTATTTTCAATGATATGGATATTTTACCTTATATATATCATTAATTTTTAAAAATCTATTTAAAGTGTATTTTATAATACTGTTATAAAATCGTAAAATGAAAACTGAATTCGTTTACATTGTTACTAATATTTTTATTCTAGTATTTTTTATTTACTTTCTTTTAAAGCTAACTTTATCTTTACTTTTAATCTGAAAATGATTAACAGCGTTTCACATTTTTCAGCTTCTCTGTTACAAAGGAAATAGAGCATTTAAAAATAATTTTAACAACAACAAACCTAACAACAACTAAGCAATTATGCAAAATCCCCATTTCCTATTTAAACTTTGAATCAGCTTTTATCGAATAAATTTTCTAGCATTTATAGAGCCAATTAAAACCGTTTTCAATGTTTTAATTACATAACACTGCCAAACATTCCTCTTGCAAAGTTAGTATTGTTTTGCAATCAATAATGCTGTACGCTATAGCGTATAAAAACTATTCAAACATGCATTTTGAAGGAAATTTATATAGATATATATTTTTATTCTTTATATCAAACCTCGTTTTGATTAAAATTTTTTAAAAAAATTATAAATTAACTATTCTTGGCACGAAACAATTTTATGCATCTAAACATTGGGAAAATTCCCATTTCCATATTCTAAGAATAGCAAAAATTCCCATTTCCGTATTCTAAGAATAAGAAAAATTCCCATTTCCATATTCTAAGAATAGGAAAAATTCCCATTTCCTATTTAAATTTTGAATTAGATGTTATCGAATCAATTTCCTTGCGTTAATCCAGCCAGTTAAAACTGTTTTCAATGTTTTATTTGCATAACACCGTCTAACATTCCTCCTTCTTGCAAAGTTAGAACTGTTTTGCAATCAATAAAGCTGTACCACATAAAAACTATTCCAACATAAATTTCGAAGGACATTTAAATACATATATTTTTTTATTATTTATATCAAACCACGTTTCCATGAAATTTTTTGAAAGAAAATTGTAAATTAACTATTCTTGGCCTGAAAAAGTTTTATGTATCTAAACATTGCAAATCGTCCTTCCACCAACTTAACAAAAGTAACCATGGACGCGAATTCTTTGACACGTTCCCTTAACATGGAGTTAAGATACATTGTCATACGCGTTAGGAAGAATGGCACGCAATAATAAAAAAGGACGATTTTAGATGGTATCCAAGAGTACCCACAGTGAAACGAAACACAAGTCAGGTTTATGAAAAGACCCTTTGTTCCTGGTGTCAGAAAAACAGATCAGCAGAAAATGTCTCTTTTTGTTCCGCTGTCAGATATAAATACGATTGTTCCGTGCAAGAATTCATTCGTTTCACATTCTTCGTAGGAAAACGAAAAAGAAAAAAGAAAATTATCTTAATGGAGAGAACATTTTTCTAAATTTGTTTCGAAAACGCCTCTTTAATGACAGCAAAATGTTGACATAAGAACATATCTTCGCAAAACTTATAGGGTGGATCTAGTTATTAAAATGACAAAATTGAAATGTTTCTTTTGATCCATTTTGTGTGATTAACTAATGAATTATCAGTTGTATTTGTTGTATTGAAAAATGAGAATTAAAAAATTGTATTGTTGTATGTTATATTGTAATTTATTATGTATGTTATTTAAGTAAGATACCAAAAGATCGGTTTTTTATTCTACATGGGCAAGAAATATTTACCATCATTCATACAAAAGACAGAATCATACTTAAAATCAAGTCGTTATTTGATAATTTCTACAGTTTACACAATAAATCGCTAAGAAATGGAAACTTTCACCAATTTGGTGACTGGCATCTCGGCATTGACGATTCTGCCTTATTTTGAATATCACCACAAAAATATGGGGAAGAAAACATCTTGGCGAAATCATAGGATCTTAAATATAATATATCTCGACATATTTTGGCGCAATCTGAAAATAATCAAACAACTCCGTTATATCAGAGTAATCATCTGCAAATCCCCCAGTAAACCCGGGAATGCAAGCAACTAGGCTTAATTTTGGCATCGCATGTCTGGCTCGGTGATCCTATAGTAAATTGTAAACTCATTTTTTCAGCATATTCAAGAGAATGACCAAATAAACACTTGATTCACAAAAATTACAAAACGTCACTAATTCCACAGATAATTAGTTAAGCACCACAAATTTAATACATAGTATATGCCAATTTTTAAGCATAAACTGATGTATGTTGTTACTCTAATAATTATTTTTTATTAAAAATATCAAAAAATAAAACATGAATTAATTTAATCTTTAGATGCAAAACAGCTTTATAGGGAATTTGGAATACAGAATATAAAAAAGGAATAGAATATAATAGAATAGAATGTAAAAAAGAAGAAAAAAAATCTGAATCTCACCATGTTTGTGGTATTCTTGGGTTCCATTTTGTAATGAAATACGTTAAATTTTATCACAAATAAAGTTTACAATAGAGTCATAAGTAACCATTATTAGCTAAAAGAGCGACTGCGTGATTGACAAATAAGGTACTTTGAGTTTATGGTCAGTATGATAATTTTATAGAGCTCTCCTAGCAAGCTTATTGTTGATTTGTAAAATAATATTATACATTATTATGTATTGCATATACTATTTTGGGTTGTTTGGTTCAGTTTAGTTACATTAATGTACCGATATAAAGTAACACAAGGGTTATCTCGAATGGTTACCACGAATCTCGTAATTTTGAACCGCTTTCAGATGGCAAGGATGACACCTGAGCTGGCATCCCATCTCCACACCACACTATCGGGAATACGTTTGACCTGACAGATTTACCATACAATATACACCTTTACGTGATGGTTCTTTGAAGGAATCGAGTCTCGAACCTGAAACCGTTCAACTCCTGAGCAAAGACACTACCACCAGGCATTCGGGGCCTTAGTCCGGCTTTGGCGGCTTGGCATCATTGACCATCTTGGTGATATAAAGGTGTAATAACACAACCTACCTAGAACGTTCCATAAACAGCTTCAACTATTCGCCAAATTCCATTCGCCTCAATCCAAATAATTGCATTTAATTTCCGAGCTCAGTTAATTGTAGTATTGGCGCGTAATTATCACTTAGCTACAGTTACTGCAGTGCTCTTATACTGCATGCAAGAAGAAATATGACATGAAAAAAAATGCGACATGATTGCTTGTGCTTTTGATACCCCATAGTCAAATGGTAATGATATCGCAACATATTAACGTCACAGAACTTTTTCTGGCAGTCATACCTAAGGATTATTTTCAAACATTCAATTCTATCTACGCTGTTCATGATCCAAATGTATAAAGCTGCAAAATTCATGAACCGAAGTTTGAAATTCTTCTTCATGCACCCTAATATGTCCCCCTCTGATTACAGCCCCTTCCCGAAATTGAAATCAACTTGGAAGGAAATTATTGTTCTGATATTGAAGTCATCTTAGTAACGAATGTTTTGAAACTTCAGAAGAAAGCACTTACTGAGAAGGGATCCAAACATAGCCACACCGCTAGAGCATGCGCATATGTTAGGAAGAGGATTACGTTGAAAAATAAATGAATCATTAAATGGATTATTTTATTGTTAGGTCGGACACTTTTCTACCTTTCCTAGTATGTTGAAATATTTTTTTAGTGAATTGGTACCAAAATGAATTTTTGTCCTTTTTTTATCAAGCCTTAGAGCAGAAGAAAATATTCGTTTTCTTTTAGATAGAATTGATCAAGTTTATTTTCTAAAAAGCCCGTTATTGTTCGAAATAGTATGTTGTAACAGTTGCATTACTCTAATTTCTCTTTAAGATAATAGATGGCGATGTATGATTGTGTACGCATCCCATAGTGCATTGCGATTGTAAATAATTAGAAGAAATGCTGTTATGCAACCTTATGCGTTTGTTAATGTCTTGTTTTCTCTTTTGTGTCTTGCATTTGTTTGTGTGACATGTTGTTATTAAAGAAATGTTTCCGAAACTAAAGACCTGTTGCTTCCACTACACAGACCACAATTATCTTCATTCCACTATAGTGTTACATATACATTTCAAAATTATTAATTAATAAAATCATTTAAGAATTCATACATCATTGATCATCTTCGTAACTCTTGTTGAACAAGTTTTACATTAGTCGCCACTATCGACAGAATTATCAACGGTGTCCATGGAAAAATCAAAATGCTATTATATAGACATTTAGAAAAATATTAATAACAAAAACATTTGCTTTGAGTTGTCCAATACCTAGGAGAGTCTCAAATAGAAGAAAGAGGGATAAACTATCATTTTAACTGTGTTACATTCATACATCCATTTTGTCTAGAAAATGAAATAGTCACTCACTGTTAAACAAAATTGAAATTACTGATTCATTCATCGATAGTATGTGAAACGGCGCAGAGCAAACTAAGTCATCAACAAGGACTTTGTATACCAGAAACAGTACACTTTTTATTCTCAATACTGATCTACTCGAAGGAAAACACAATATTTTGTAGTCTCGATACTGATTCACTCGAAGAGAAACGGAATACTATTTAGTCTCGATACTGATCTACCCAAGCTAATGAATGCATCAAAATCCTCATGTCAATTTAGATGCTGTGGTGGAAAGTTCCTACGCCTGATAACATCTATGGGACCAGAACAATTGCTTTTGTTCAGTGGCTATGTTACGAAGCTTTCGACTGAAAGTTTCCGAGTTTTATTCCGAGCCAATACCACTTTCCACATTAATGACCTCGGACAATCAATCTTCAACCTTCATACAACCATCATGGTTCCCTCTATCGGTAGCAAAATTCGCCATAACAAACGTTCGTTGCCATTCATAACGCTTGGTGCGATAAAAACATTTTTGCAGCTAACAACTCAAAAATTTAAACTTATGGATCGCAATTATTAATTTTCAACTTAGATCTCAGGCAAAAATTCCCATGTAATTTTTTAATTGCTAATGTGCCTGTTCCCAGAATAGAGGCAGATTTTTTTACAAAACTTTGACCTAATAATAGACCTCAAGCAGCGAAAACTTATTGAAAATGTTACTAAATGTACCCTACCTGGAATAATTCCAAAATCAACAGATTAAAAGTCTCTAAATCTTATTTCTGGTCCATCAAAATACCATAAAATTTTGGCAGAATTCCCTAACATTTGGGATAAAACCTGTTAGACATAATACAATACAACATAGTGTAACAACTGGGCAGCCTTTGCATCGTAAACCTATAACGCTAAATACAGAAATGTTTTATGTAGTTAAAAAAGATTTGAATTCATGATGGACCGAGGCATATGCTGCGATCGAAATCACCTTGGCCATCTCCTCTTTATGTCGTTTCCAAAAGCTTATGCAGCATTCATCCTGTTGGAGACTATAGGAGATTGAATGTCTGCACTGTACCAGATCGCTTCCTCATAACTCATATCCAGGATTTGTCCAATGCACCCCATTCAAAAATACATTTTTTTGAAATTCATTATAGCCCTTGCTTATTTTCACATACAGTGCATCCAAATCATAAAAAAACCGCAATTTGTACACCATTTGGATTATTTGAATTCATATTTTTAAATTTTGGACTATGTGAGGCGGTACACACCTAACCAGCGATTTTCGAATGAAATCTTTGGGGGAATATTAAATTTTGCTCGAGCCAACACCACCTTCCACACCACTAAGCGCACCGGAGTTTGATTAAGATGCTTGTCAAACTACGTGACATCTTTCCTTGCTTACGAATCGATTGCTTCAGGTTCGTTCACTTACCGCAAGTATTAATATTCATCAGAATCCACTCTGGACCACAATTCCTCAAGCAAGGGAAACCTTGTTTAATTGTTTACATTTCGGATTATGCACAAGGGGGAGTAGGAGAGAACACGGTGGGCAATTATCCTAAATGATTAGGGGAGAGATTCACTGAGAGTGCGCCACCTGTCTCCCCTAGACTGTTTATGCGTTTTGGGAGACATCTTTGGGCCTTTGATGAAATTCGGCGCCAACGGGGTCATTACAGTGTTATCCGTTTTGCCTGGGATCATCTATTTTACGGTGTGGGGCACTTTTGTGGGGATGAGATGCAAAGGGCTTAATTCGAATTAGTTATGTGGTATCGGGAAGATTAGTTTTGATTAATTCGTAGAACAGGCGTCTTCGTAGGTGTCGGTAATAAACTCAAGAGCAATAAGGACCGTGACATAAGAATTAGTTAATTATTTACGGACGAATTACAACTTTTGAAAGATTATTCTTATTCTTTATTCAGCGTTACATTCTCATAATAAGTTATAAATGTTCCTTCGATATTTAGATATTGTTAACTTTTTGGTTGCAAAGGTTAAAGGAATATTTATAACCTTTTTAGATTATAAATATCCCTTCTATATTTAGATATTTTTATTATGTTCTTTCGATTCAGCTACATTTTTCGATTTCATATTTTTTAAATATGTCTTTATTTTATTTAGATTCTATTCATGTCTATTCCTTCCATTATATGTCCTTTTAATAATATTGATATTATAAGAGACACCGAATATGAAATCTTTTGCCATACTTGCTGAGTTTGTTTTATTAGAAAGAATTTAACAAAATTATTTATATAACGCTTTCATATACGCTGTTAATAGATGAAGATTTTTTATCTATACTTATAATAAAGCTCAATGTGTGTGTGTGTGTGTGGCGCTCTACAGAGCAGACCGTTGGACCTACAGCTACCAAATTTGGTACATGTATACCTTGGAGGTCGAGAATGTGCACCTCGGAGCCCTCTTTTCAAATTTTTAATTAGAATTTGAATTAGTTAAAATTTAAGCAAAATTTCGACGCTTTTCCACTATAACTTCCGAAAATATTATTGCACAAACATGATTTTTACACCAATCTAAAGATTAAAAAATTAACTTTCTAACGGTATCAGTGTTTTAATCTATAACTTAAACCTCTTTTTTGAACGAATTTTTAAAGAAATATTTTAATCATGTTTTTAGCACGTGACTGGATAAAATAAAATAAATATAAAATGTGATATTTTCTAAAAAAATAAATACAAAGCAAATGATTCTATGATCGTTTGCAATATCTATATCATTAATTCCATAAATTATCTTTATTTACGGTAAACCTGATTGAATTTAGACAGGTTATGCATTGAAATCCGGACTTAATGGCATATTTCTATAATCGTTTACAATATCTGTATCATTAATTCAATAATTTTTTCCCTTTCTTTAAAAAACATATTTAACATTTTGGCAATATCACCGAAAAAAACATTTTTTATATTTTGGAAGCATAATCCATAAATTATTAGAGCATTACACTCAAAAAGTTTTTCCGAATAAAGTTACCGACTCTTTAATTACTAATAACTGATTCTTTTAATCTTAACTATTTCTTAAATTTTGGCTAATGAATATGTGATTTAATTGAAAATTTTAGAACGCATTACTCATGGCGAACCAGCTGGTCGCCAAAGGCGGCTAGTACTACATAAATTCAATGTTTAAAAGAAGAAAGAAACGATTTTTTAAGGTTAAATGTTTACTTATTTTTCCATAATTTCTAAACCTCTATAATAAACCTGTATTTTTTCCCTAATTAAGTACTAAATTAATTGGTATGGCAAATAAATGATTCATAAATCTTCCACAAATTTCTTTAAACGATACTAAACAGGTTTTTATTATTTCATGGAAAGTTATTCCTTATTATTGGGGGATTTATCGAATTCTCCAATGCAATTTGAATGAAACCTTTTTATCATAACACCATAAATATAAATTTAAAGATTTTTATTAATCTTTCTTATTAAAATGCAGGACTAACTTTGAGATGCTCCCATTTATCATTGTATTTAGCTCTTTTCGACTTCATGTTTGACATTTTTATGGGTTTCACTTTTATCTTGCATCAGGATTTCACTAAATACAAGATCATCATCACAATTATCATCAGATAATTTCAACATTTTTATTGATGCTTTAATTTTAAAGTTGTAAGCTTCTTTTATATTTAAGCATGTGCTTTTGTAATTTGCTTTCAGGCTCCACCAGCAGCTTTGTGCAGAATGGTCACATACGGCCCTTGCGACATAAAACTCTAAATAAAAACAAGCGAATGTGACGCATGAAGTAGCTAAGTAGCACTATTAGCCCTAGTTAACTCTACTGAAAAAACGAAAGATGCTCATTTTGGTTTAAATCGCTAGCAGACGTCAGTGGCTTTGTAAAGTGCCATAGGTAATGACAACGACACATATTTTGTATCTTCTTAAAGGAGTAAACAGAAAATAAGGAATTGAATTAATGAATATTTTCCTTACCCTATATCATCCTTCCAGAACAAAATAATCATGTCGACCGTTATGGTCAATTTCAGAGCGTTCAATCTGGCTCAATTTCCTACATCAATATATTTTCCGGAACATTCACTATCTCTTCACAAACAATGCTACAACATTCATGTGACCTATAAGTCTCTTAGGTCACATGTCAGCATTTGTATAATTCGATTTTTAATGGATACAAGCTTTATTACATACCAAAGGTAACGCCTCATTAATACATATTCTTGTATCTGTTTATGGTATTTCTATCATATTGTAACAGGAGTTTTATAAGACAGATAACTTCAAGACAAAGTGATCATTTTCGTTATGTGGCCATGTTATTTGTCTATGAAACCTAACGTTGCGAATTAGATACTCGCTATCGCCAACAGCTACATTGGTGACCTACTGATGAGAAAAAAAAAAACGCAACCTTCTTGCCACCCTCCACCCAAAAATAAAAAAGATGAAAAATAATCAGTCAATAAATAAAATTAAAAAACGTTTAAGGTGTATTAGAATCAACAGCCAATATATCACCACTAAACAACAACATATACAACATTCGTCTCTCATACGACTCACTTCATTGAATATATATCATTATATTAATGAATGATTTTGTTAATTAATATGCTGCAAAAGTACCAACCAACAAATGATCAACCATTCGCTAGCCTTTGATAAAAATCTATATATTAGTCATTAAACAACTTTATCAAATTTTATCTATATAGTTCTTTAAGTGCTGTAATTCTCAAGTTCATTTCTATGTTAGCAGAAAAAGGGAGAAAATTCTTCTGGGCGGATTTTCATGCAAAATTTGATACAAAATCTTCAAATTCGACTGCAAGTTCATTCACCGAATTGTATCCTTCTAATTAAAAGAAGTTTTGAACAATCGCGTTTAGAGCAGTTTAATTAATTGATTGGCAGGTATAAAAAAGATTGTTCAAAGCCTGGAAGGTATGAAACTTAGTGATTCGTCAAAATGGAGTGCTCCGACCTTTTGATAATGCAAGTTTAAAAAAGTAATTTAAATTGCCAAATAATTTTGTCATTGCAGATTCACTTTCTTTTTTTTTTCTTTTTCTTCTTTTTTATATCATGAAGCATTTTGAGAAAACCTTTCAAACAAAAAAAACACACCTTTTTTTAAAAAACTCGATTTTCAAAAAATCGGTTTTTGCATTTGTCTATTGCGTTATCAAAAGTTTCATTCCAAAACCTGCTTTTATTTGAATAAATTTCATGGAAAGGAAAAACGTTCAGTTAAAGTGGGTTTTTTTGCAATAACAGTTCTAAAATGAAATCCTGCCACATATTCTTACATAAAATTTAAACTTTTTTGTACAATAAATTTACCAGTGCTTTGGATTCGCCATCCTATTTCAAGAATTCTACATTAACATTTATCTGGCATCTCTTTCTCGTATTTTTTATACGTCTGCATCATTTTTGACCAGGATAATCTTTTCGTCTTAAATGTTTCATTTATCTTCAGGAGTTTATCTCTTTGTGTATAGTCAATGGCAAGAGCATTTGAAGATTTTAGAAGTATGTGGTAGTTTTGTAATATTTCCATTTAAAAGCATCTGATAGTTTTGCAATAGTTTCATTTAGAAGTATCTGGTTGTTTTGCAAGAGTTAAAAAAAATATTTCTTTACGTCTACTTGCTTTTAAACAATGTATATACATAAATACTTCTTTTTACAAAGTACTTTTTATCAATGGTGAATGAAAAACACATGTTTCATCATATACTCATCTATCCTATCATTGTTTTATGTCCATATTAGCTTGGTTAGAATCAGAAACATAATTCCTAAGATGTACTTTTACGATATTAGGAAAAAGGGCAAAACTCAGTATATTTTAGCAATTTACAGTTAAAAATTAAAATATCTTTGGCAAAATTGAACATTTTATTTGACAGATCGTCTTACCTAATATGAAGACTAAAGCGCCATATATCGAAGAACTAAAAACAGGATTCTGAATATAGCGCCTACTTACAGTCACAATTTTTAAAAACCTTTATGATTCTTAAACGGGAATTTTACTTAAAAAGGTAAATACAAATTGACTATATAAAAGAACTATGAAAAAAAGTATTTTTTATGCTAGAATTAAGATTATGTTGTTGATAAAAAAAATTATTATTTTTTTTTTAATTTTTGAAGAATTGTTCTCAGCAATTTGTGCAACTATATTAAGTTATAGAATGCGAAACTACATGAAATTCATACTTAAATTTTGTACGTAATTAATTTAACACATTTAAAGCAACTGACGAGATATCTCGTCTTTCAGATACTTCCACTTACAGGTTTCTTTGGGCAATTTTTTTTCATATACCAGTTTAGATAAAAGTAAGGTATTCTTCAGATATGTATTAGAAAGTTCAACCAAATCTCTGTCCAGTTGGTGTATTAGTCTTAAAATTCCTTCAAAACAATATTAGACACAAAATCGTAGTTAAAAAAAGCCAATTAGCTTAAGATTCTACTAATGTCTGTCTTTAGTTTGTTTGCCTCCATTAACCATAGTTCTATGAATGTTACGCTAAAATTTGAGTTGTGGTGAAGCTATTTCCCAAATTCTCGAATTTCTGGATCTTTAATTTTCCCCAAAAAGTCATCGAGCCATTTAATGGTCAAGTTTGTGATTAAAACCAGGTATTTCATATGTTAATTATTCTGTAGTCATTATTGTATATCTAAAAGTATTTTTTTACAGTCAGATGTACTGTGCAATGAAGCAGTATAAAATATTCGCAGTAATATATAATCTGAAGTATGCAAATATAAACAAAATATTAAAATACAAAAATATGATTTTTCGCGTGGGGATATGCTTGATAAAAATAATGTTTTCAATTTTTGATACATATATAAAGCGAAGGAGATTGAATTGGAAACTTCATTAATTTTGATTCTGAAACGTTATTAGATTTAAGGGATAAAAGTCTCGCTGATTATTTCCTTCACAGAAAACTAGTATATCAAAAAGATTTGAATAAATTCTCACTCCTAATGGACAGTTAAATTTGTAACTAATTTATATTGATTTATTTTTAAATGTTTATCAAAGCATTTTCAAACTTTTATAAATTTTATAATAATTTTTTTTTATTTTGAAGTTTATTACCTGCCCTCAAAGGCAAGGATTGTACTGCATGATTTCGAACCAAAAATTTCTGCGTAAATTTATTTAATATTTTTATGCAAATTCCTTAAATATCTGAAGGGCCGAACAACTTTGAGTTCAATTTTGATAAAGCTTGCTTTTCAAATTAAATAAAAAGTAGATTATGTAATCTTATCAATGGAAAATAAATATATTTAATATCAATTTTTAATAAAATGCTTTATTTTAAATATAATTTTGTTAGTTTTTCTAATAAAAATTTGATGAATAACAGTCAATTTATAAACACGGAGTTACTATGCATAAGTAATAATCCTTTTTATAGATTCAATTTTTTTGGTAATAATGTAATTTTGATACTATATCATTACAGCATCGTAGATTTAAATTTTTTGAAAAAAAAAATGGGAGAAAAAAACTAAACATTGTTTTGTAAAAAATAATTAATATTTGGGGGGAAAACTAAGCAATGCTCAGTGAAATCTACAAAAAAGAATTTTTATAGAAAATTTCAGTGTGATTGGAAGATAAACATACTTTTTATCATAAAGAATGTCATGTGACATTCTTAATAATAATAGTATTGGAGCCTATTGAATCCTAGCATTGAAGCATGAGTTGCTTAAACATTAATGCCCCTAAAAATAAAATAGAGACGAAAGCCATATCACTGGCAATCCAACTCGTTCAAAGCATGTGGATAAAAGCTGAATGACCGAACCGCCACTACAGCAACACCTAAGGGAGCTGTGGTCGAGTCCTAAGGGTCATCACCGGCCACGGTTCAACTCTTACCTAAGGAAGTACATCACGTTATCGATGGAAGGAGCTAAACCTCCATTTTTTCGAGTACTCTCAGGTGTGGCAAGAGCCATTCACCATGCCGGAAGTCTCTCATCCTCAATTACGAGGTGACCCCAAGGGAAAATTGAAAATGGAAAATAAACCTTAATTATATTGAGGGATCCTTAAATAGATCTGCTATCAAACTTTCTCAAAGTTTATTCCGTTTTTAGTCAACAGGTTTTATGTCTCTCTGAAATACACTAATCACTTTTTATCCACAGAATTTCATATATATAATCCAACATACCTGAAACAAATATTTACCTAACGGCGGGATAAGTCATACATATAATTTTAAAACATTGGACATATATATATCCTTAAGATACAAAACATTTGTTGAAATTTTATCAAAAACTGGTATGGATATTTCCATTACTTGATGAAATAAATAAATCTCAATTATTTGATTACAGTACAATGTTATTTTATTTATTCAAAATTAATTAGAATTTATTGGATGTTATGAGTTATTTTGGTAACAAAACATAAGAAAACTTAATTTTAAATCTAGTTCTTCAAAAATCAGATATTCTTTTGTATTCAAGATTTTCACACATTCTTAAGAAAGATTTTTAAAGAAAGCACACATTTTTGATTCTTCATGAAATATCTTATCGATGGTTGAAACCTGTATTTTTAAATATCATTAAAAAATTTTGTTTCATCATAGATTTATCTGGATAGTTTAATGAGTAAAAAAAATTTATAACTGATTCATCAGAATAGGTACGTCTTTTATTTCATGTACTATCAAAAATATAATTAAGAGAGCGTCTCAAATTTTAAATTCGTTATTTAAAAGGCGACAGTATTTTTCTCACAATTTGAGGCAAAATTAAAAATATTTCTGAAACATATTTTGCGAAGTTTGGACTTGTTGTTTTTAAAATAATTACTACGGTTTTAATTAGATTTGAAAAAAATACTTTTATTCCATTTTCCAGGAAACCTGTACATTTTTTAATGAATACAATGGAGGTATAAGCTTACACAATTATTTATTAAAAGAAAATTTAAAAATCTAAAAAGGTCCATGGAATGAATTTAATTGGAATTGAAAACAAAATTATTGCTTACTGCGATGCGAATCTGAGATTTTTCGCAATTTTAATTTGAAGAGTGGAAATCTTAATTTAGATATAAGAAACGAGAGAATCTTATTTTAATTTGAAAAAACGTTTTTAAAAACAACAGAGTTTAATTATTGATAATTTTATTGAAATAAATTACCCGTGGGAGTATTCTAGTATCGATTTTTTCTGATAATTCTGCAGAATGATTTTATTCGTATTTAGTTTCATATTATTGCAATTAAAATGAAATATGTATTTCGCCAATCCTTTATTAAACATGGTCCGAATTTGAATTTATTTTTCTTTCTTCTTTAAAATCCAAACCTAAAATCCTTTATTTAACTTATTATGTTTGTGTTATACCATATTTATATATACAGGAATACATAAAAATTCAGTCTACTTATAAGACAAGGGTCTAACATTCCGTAAATGGAATCTATACTAATATACACCCATTCAGGTTTCTGCATGGTTCAAGTGCAAAAATTATAACCAAGTAAAGATCAAATAACCGATAATCAAATAGATGACTGATTTCTTTTAAGATTTGATTTAAAAAATCTACAATCTATTTTTGAACAACTTTAAATCTATCTATATAAATTTTACTTGTCTCCATCATCTAGCTCTGATTGTAAAATTGGTGGCGAGGAAACAGTAGGACATGTGCTCTCTCTAGGTTCTAAGTTTCCAGGAGCAAGACAGAACCTAAGAGTGGCTCTCCAAGCCATAAATATAAAGTTACCTCCAGATCTTCATCAACTTCTTTCCCCCAGAAGTGCTCTTGAATTATTTTGTTTAATTTACCATCCACACCTGTTAAATTTTCTTATTCTTAACTTATATTTTCTTATATTATTTTATTCTTATACTAATCCTTCATAACTGTTAATTTTTCTTATTTTATTTTGTAATGTATTGTATACTTACTTCTGTAAGCCACGAGTGATACTTTGTCATGCACGGGAATTTTATAAATACTTTACTAAAATAAATCTATTTTTGAAAATATATACCAAATTTCAGTTATCTAGTTAATTGTATCTTTCAGCTATTGTTACTCATAATCGAACTGCGTGAAAAGTAGATAAGCAGATATATTTTCCGCAGAAATTTATTTTGTAATTTTGGTGTTAAAACTGTATACCAAATTTCATCCATCTAGCTTACAATAATTTTTGAATTATCGCATCTACAGACAGACTAAAAGACAAAAATGCATAATTCCCCAAAAACACTTTTTTTCGAAATTAGAGATGTCTGAGAAGTGGAATTTCATCAGTTCTCATGAAAGTTCTATGATAACATTCTCTTTGGCATGACATCCCTTTATAACTCATTATTTCACTCCAAATAAATCCCAATAGCTTTCCTCAGTTATAATTAAAAATATATTTATTTATTTGTAAATAATTTTAACTATCCAATGCATATTGCTTAAACTGTATATATAGTTTACTGATTAATTTTATAAACTTGCATGTTTAATTAACTAATTTTATTGGTTAATTATGTATAAATATTCGATAATATTAAAAATTTATAATTTTAGTCTTTTAACTGTTAATTATAAATACACACATTTTCTGTTTTTATTTCTTGTGTCTTTTAAAAATTACGCTTCGTTTCCCGAATCAATTATATTAAGTATTAATTAAATAAAGTACACTTTTTTTGTTACTTTTTAATTTTTAAGCTCCTTTTTAAAATTTATAGTATTAAAGCTTAATTCACTACATTCGGTAAAGGGTTTATAAACTGAATAACAAACAATTAAATGCTTTGATATAAGTATATAAATATAAATACGTTGGAATAAGTCTGACTTTCTTAAAGTATTACAGGAAAATTTAGACGGATAAAAATATTCTTACTAAAAGATTCATGTCTAATTTAATCACTGACGAAAAAAAATACTTTTTCATCTATTTATTTGTATGAATTTTTTTCTCATATTTTTAATCACAAAAAATATCACTTTAATCTTCAAATTATTTTAAAATGTTTGCAATACTTCTTTGTTTCAATAAATATTCCATAAATGATATTTATCTTTCCTTTATCCGTGTTTAATTATTTATATAATAATAGAATTTTGTGTCATATTTCATCTAAAAAAAATATAGATTTAACTATAACAGGAAATACTCAATAATTTTTTCAATTTAGTCAAAAAAGTTCCATATATTGTCGTAAACATTTGTTTCTTAATAAAACTATAAAATTATTTAGAAAATTATTTTATTTTAGAGTTTGTAGTAAATACGTTGGAATATTTCTTTCTAAATAAAATTATTGCAAATAATCTGTTACAGAATGAATGTTGAAATACATGAATTATTCTCAAAACTTTGTAATAAATAATTAAACGTAATTTTATAATAGGTTTTATGTACTTTATATATTAATATATTATAAAATTTTTATTTTATTTTATTTTATATCACTTATTAAATAAAAACTTTTTAATCCGATTTTCATTTTTAAATAAAAGTATTGTAAGAAACTAATTTATTTCTTTGATTAATAAATTACTCATAGTCAAATGAAAATATTGTAACAAAAATTCAAATAATAGAAAAATGTGGATTTAAAGTAAATATGATAGACATTTAGATTTAATCATGATGAAAATTTAAACGGAATCATTTCAAATACCGCAAACACTTTGAAGTGCATTCATTTTTATATTTTTAAATAAATAAACCTATAATTTTTACAAACACATATAAAACTTGACGAGGATTACCGTAAACTAGGTTCGACTGTTTTGTTTTAGTTAATAAATTACGCATAACTACCTGCACATTAACCTTTATACACCTCATTAACCCACTACCAACCAAATTGTTTCTTAATAAAACTATAAAAGGATTTAAAATCTTATTTTATTTTATGGTTTGTATTATTTATGTCTAAATAAAATTATTATAATAATCGGTTTGATTTTTACAGAATGGAATGTTCAAATATATGAATTAAAACTTTGCAATTAATAAAATTTTAAAAATAAAATTACAAAATTAAAGTAATTAAAGTTTAAAAAATGTTACGTTTAATTATTAAAAGTTAAGTTATTAAAGATAAAAAAATAAAATTACAAAATCAAATTTAAAAAATTAAATTACAAAATTAAAGTAATTAAATTTAAAAAAGTTAAGTTAAGTTATTAAAGTTAAAGTTAACAAAATTAAAGTAATTAATAAAATTACTTTCCGTACATTCAGATCTAATCATGGCAAAATTTCAAACGGAGTCATTTCAAATACCCGCAAACACTATAAAGGACATTCATTTTTATATTTTTAAACAAACAAACCTATAATCTTGATGAAGGCATATAATAATTGGCAAGGAATACTTTTAAACTAGGTTCGACCATTTTGTTTTAGTTAATAAATTAAACATAACTACCTCCACATTAACCTTTATACACCTCATTAACCCACCACCGACCAAATTGTTTCTTGATAAAGCTTTAAAATGATTTAAAATCTTCTTTTATTTTATAGTTTCATTGTTTCTGTCTAAATAGAGTTATTGCAAATAATCTGTTTGATTTTTACAGAATAGAATGTTCAAATATATGAATTATTCTCAAAACATTGTAATAAATAATTAAACGTAATTTTATAATAGGTTTTATGTACTTTATATATTTATATATTATATCGTTTTTATTTTATTTTATATCAATTATTCAATAAAAATTTCTTTTTAAGCATATTTTCTTCTTTAAATAAAAAATATTGCAAAACACTAATTTAATTCTTCGATGATTAAATTTCTCAGTGTCAAATGAAAATAAGATGACAAAAATTCAAATAATTGAACAGTGTGAATTTAAAGAAGTATGACCGTGCATTCAGATTTAATCATAATGAAACTTTCAAACGGAGCCATTTCAAATACCATACACAATAAAGGGCATTCATTTTTATACTTTTAAATAAACAAACCTATAATTTTGATGAAAGCATATAACAATTGGCAAGGAATATTTTAAACTAGATTCGACCATTTTGTTTTAGTTAATAAATTACACATAACTACCAGCACATTAACCTTTATACACCTCATTAACCCACCACCGACCAAATACAATTTCCACATTCCCTGCTCAAAATAACTGTTCCCCTATGACCTACCACTTTCCACCGTTGCTACTTATTGGCCTAAGTAAAATTCTCATAATCAAATGAAAATAATAAGACCAACATTCAAATAATTGAACAGTGTGAATTTAAATTTAAATTATAGTAAATTCAGATTAAATCATGATAAAAATTTCAAACGGTGTCATTTCAAGTACCCGCAAACACTATAAAGGGCATTCATTTTTATATTTTTAAATAAACAAACCTATAATCTTGATAAACACATATAACACTTGGCAAGGATTACTTTAATCTAGGTTTGGCCGTTTTGTTTTAGTTAATAAATTACTCATAACTATCTCCACATTAACCTTTATACACATCATTAACCCACCTCCAACCAAATACAATTTCCACATTTCCTGCTCAAAATAACTGTTCCCCTACGACCCACCGTTGCTACTTATTGACCTAAGTAAAGTTCCACGCAAGGCGAAAATATCGCTTAGAAAGCTGCTTTGCAAATTCACACCAGATTCTTCCTGGCTAAAGAAAGACATTACCATACAGCTACTCCAGGCCTAGGGGTTTGCGTGATCCCTGTCACGTTAGAACCAGGGTCTTGTAATCATTCGAAATTCCTCCAGGGTATTTAACATTACAGTTCCAGGAGCGAGCTTGCGTCATGTTGTATCGGAAGTTTCATAAAGTTTCTCCCCTCCACTGCTTGATTGCTTTGTTCGCTGGAATTTGTCTTGGAAAGGGTATTGCAAGATGGTTTGGCTTTCTGTTACAGAATAGATGGAGTCTTGAGTTTAGAATAAACACCTTAGCATGGGTGATCTGTCTTGGAAACTGGAATGGAACAGTCGAAGGATTCCGATATTGGTAAATAACTATAACGGTGTACAATAAATAGTTTAATTACCTTTTGATAAGAAAGAATAATTAATGTTTTACTTTCAATATTTTGAAAAAAAAAATGTTTTCAATAGGTTGAAAAAATCGTTTTCAATTTCCACTTATAAAAATAAAAACTAGAAGAAAGAGATGAATTTATTTTTCACTTATTCAGAGCGCTCTATTATGAAAAGAACTAGAATTAAATTTATTTTATATACGTACAGACGATTTTTGACGAGGATAATTAGAGATATATTGTTTTATTTCAATATTTGTGGAAGAATTTAAAATTTAATCATATCATTTAAAATAGATATTTTAAACAAAAAGAGTGAAATCAATAGTTTAAGATTTCTGATTTTGGTAAATAAAAAATAATAAATGATAGATAATAGTTCGTCTTAATACTGTTTTGATACCTAACCATTTAGAATTTTGTTTTTAATATTTTGATAAGTTATTTTATTACCGCTTATAAAAGGAAATAAATACTTCAACGTGATAGAGAGTTTTTTTTTTACATATGTACGTAAGATACTATAGAAAGAATTAAAAATTATAAGATTCTATAACAAATTTAAAAATACATCTTAAAATAGAAAAAAAATCACTTTCATAATAATATAACTTTCTTTTTAAACTTCATCTTTTCTTTCTTTTGCAAATCTGTTCAGAATATTTTTGCAAAGAAATGTTTGAAAACTAATTTGATTTTTTTAAACTGAGATTTCGCCAGAGTAGTGAAAAAAATCATCTGTTGTGAGGTTTTCGAATGTTTCTAAGAGTCGTTATATTGTATTTAAATCTTCATTGTTACATACTTTGAAATAATAATCCTAATTTTGTCGACAAAATCACAGTTATAATTTTTGTTAGTAGATATATCTTTTTTATTATTCTTCATTAATTTTATACGTGAAATTTGGTTAATGTGCAAAAATAATTAAAATTCAACCAAATTTTTATAAATTAAAAACCTTTAGACTCTATGCAAATTAGTATTTACTTTTATGGAATATTTAAAATGTATCCAATCCTTTAAAGTTCACATAAATCCAAAAACACAAAAATAGCGTTCTTAAGGGCAGTTTTTAATTTACATAAAATAGTGCTTATTATACCATTGTACTATGTAGGGAAAAAAAAACATTTCATACATTTTGATTTTAACCCTTCAGGCCAACTGATCTACATTTGTGATGCAAACCTATAAATAAATTCCATTTATTCAGTTGATGTAGTGTTTTTTTTTTTTAATTTTCGGATTACTTGCATACTTCACTTATATACTGGTAAGAATACCAACCGAAAAAACTCACCAAGTACATGGATTCTAATTTGTATTCATCCCGTTCATTGCTTTTTGAAATCGTATTCACATGAACAAGGACAAAGGGGCAGACATAAATTTCTAAAGTGCATTTACTTAATGTTTGATAGATATCTGAAATTTTATTGCTAAGTTTATCAAATTTTATGCATCTAATTCTCTTTGTTTCTTGGTTATGTGGTTCATAAAAACATCAAAAAAATTACAAATTCTGATGCTTGAAACTTCATTTCTGCCTTAAAGATATCACAAACGCTACTGCCCATCAAAAAAAAAAAAAAAATGAAGACTAGAATGTTTACAAATTACAATATTTTCTTATAGTATTTTTCAGATACTAGCAAAAAAGATTAATCAGCATTTTTTATAAATAAATCAAAACACAATTACTTAAAAATGACTTCACTGAAAGACAAGACCAAATTAGCCAAAAAAATATAAGCCTAATTATGCAAATGTGTTTTCTTGCTTCTGCCATCGAAAACGGCCCAAATTCCAAAAATAAAACCTCCCGTCCCTTTAAAGGGCAAAGCATAACGACTAAAATATCTTCTGGGGCCACGTGATCGCCCTTAAGGCCCATAACCCAGACTTACGATATCGAACCAAGGCCCTAGGAAGACACCCGGCGTCGTCTATCCTCCGGGTTGGAAAGCACCCCTTTTTTGATGACCTCCCCCCTATAAAACGACTTGTTTCGCTATTGTCTCCCAACCTCTTTCGAAGTCGTGAAATAGGTTACTATTTCGTCGCAAAATGTGAACGAACAGCTTTATTAAAAAGCTTCTTCTGATATCGATAATAAATAAGGTCAGATACCCTTTGAATGTCCTTTATATCAGCAGATATCGCCTCTATTTTCAGAATGATAAGAAGGATAAGGAATTTTGAAACAATTGAAAAGTTTTGTGCTAAACGTGCGATCTGTTCTGGTATTGATCTGAGGATTGATTTTATTCATTGATTTCTTTTGTGTAGAATATAAAACTAATTGATTTAGAATGTCCTTTATATCAACAGATATTACCTCTATTTTCAGAATAATAAGAAGGAAAAGAAATTTTTAAACAATCGAAATTTTTTGTATTAAAGACGTCAACTGTTCTGGTATTGATTTGAGTATTGATTTTATTCATTTATATCTTTTGAGTATACTAATAGATTCCAATTTTATTCCAATTGTATTATTTAGATAATAAACAATTTTAAAATGTAAGTTGTAAATAGGTATTTAAACAATACGCTTACCCCCCTATTAAATTTGGGATAAAAATATGTTATTGTTATATATAAATATTTTTTTATCCGTATGAATAAATATTTTATTTATTCATACGGATAAAAAATAACTATTAGATATAACACGAAAAAAATTACTTCTTTTATGAGTAATAAATTATTAAGTGACCAATGATACAGATATATTTTATGCGATTGTATTGTTTAATCAATATTATGTTTCATTTTGGAAAAGTTTCCTAGAATTTTTATTTTTATTTTTTTCGTTTTTAATAAATAATAAATTTTAATTAAATAATTATAAAAATATTTTTAAAACTTTAATGTCTAAAAATATTTTTAAAAACTAAATTTATAAAAATATTTTTAAAACTTTAATGTCTAAAAATCTTTTTAAAAATTAAATTTATAAAAATATTTATAGATATTTATTTCATAAAAAATATTCTTATGTGAAGAAATTAAAATCGAGGCCCATATATTATGTATATACCATTTTTCCTCATGAAATATTTATATTTTCGATATATATATAAAGTAAAGATATTTCATAAAATTTTGTAAAGTGTCAATATAGATAGTGAAATTTTCAATAATCAAACGATTTTAAAACATTTTTTAAATCTTTTACGTTGCCTACAATAAATGAAAAAATACAGCATTTTAAAATAATGGCCGTTTCAAAATTATCGCCACGTAGGTGCTCATAGGAAGTTGGCTACACTCATTTAATTAATATTTAGAATATAAGAAATAGGAAATAAAATTGTCCTGCTTTGATTAATATTTTGGTTTTGACTGCTCATAATCCTATGTCAATACACATTTATTATTTTGTTTAAAAGTATGATGGTAATTGCCAGTCTGTGCAGTAATCAATAACTGGCTTTCTCTTGAAAATAGTGGACCTTCTAATAAATTTTTACACCAAACACAAAAAAATATTTTCAACTTTTATGAATAGTAAAAAAATATATCGCTCTTCTTTTTATTTATCTAACATTTTTCACTCTAAAGAAAATGCGCAACATTTTTTTTGTTAGAAAAAATTTCTAATTTCAAGGCAGAAACAAATGCTGTGAATAAAAATAAACGAAAAAAGAATCTTTTATCCTCGTTATAGATGTCAAAAACAATCAGAAGAATATTATCATCAACTTAAAATTGCTTGAATTCCTTTTGACGCTAAATGGCTTTCAAATGACTTGTATGTTTCAAATAGAGTATTAAGAAGAAATTCAGTACTAAGAATCAGAATAACGTGGGATTTGAGTTTAGAATGGGATTTTTTTCCTTTGACATTTTTTAATGAATATTACTTCAAGTGAAAATTTTTAAAACTGAAGCAGAAATATTTGTAACATCAAAACTTTTCAAAAACTAATTTTTTATGACATTTAATGGACTTTTAAGTAAAAGTTTTTTATTTATTATGATGATATAGGCTGAAATATGAATAAATATGTCACAGTACAAAACATAACTAAACAAATTTTGATATCTAATACTGTAATACGAAGAATGGTTGCCAAGTCGAAAATCGCCCCAGAATTAATAAACTCCGGTAAACTTGGGGGTCTGGGGTTTTTGGCCACGAGGAATCGATTGGCGCCGGTTTTGAAGCGCTACGGTCGAGCAGTTCGGAGTTACAGATAGGATATTTTCAAACTTTATTAGTTCGTCATAATGGCTACTTAAATTTTCAAGCGGTAACGTGCTGCCATCTATAGCCAATATGGCGAACTGATAAAGTTTTATGTTTATGCTGTTATAGGTTTATAATATGTTTCTTATGTATGTATATATGTTTGGTTTTTCTAAATAAATTTGTCAAAAATATTGAACTTCAACACACTTCAATCTTTACCTTTACTTTACCTTTGTATAGAATAGTTCCCTTTCCAAACTCTAACTTTGTTTAGAATAGTTTACAATGGTGCACTTTAACCGGTTATCTTTTCACCAATGGTTTCACAAATTTTCTTATGGCATGTATTGTTTTGATAAATCACAATTGAAAATTTAAATCTTCGAGTTAGCTTCGATACCTGTTTTCTCCGAGCGGAGATCGGTCACCCGCTGGTAAAATGGAAATGAAATATTTCTTCGTTATGATTGCTATATATTTATTTTTATGTTCGTAAAGACTGTGTATTTGAACTTAAAATGTTTAAAAAACTTGAGCTAATTGCATTGAATATTTTAGTTCCACTTATATTTTTTCCAAAAGTAAAATATCGAATATTTTTATACAGGTAGATAGTTAAAAAATTTAACTCAAATAGTAGAGATGCAATTTTATTAAGTATCCACAAAAACT
>JAPMOQ010019977.1:0-22015 GCA_026543055.1 Argiope trifasciata | reverse complement strand
ACTTAGATTATATATATATATATATATATATATATATATATATATATATATATATATATATTAATCTAACAAATAGTATGTGAATTCTGTCTTTGTTTCAAATTATGTTGATTATAATCCCTGTTAGTCAATCGTCAAGACAAATCGATGACTCACATATTATTTTTATGTGTAATGTTGCTGAAATGATTTCACAGCCTAAAGAATAAGTGGAAAAATCCTACATCTGTGTAATTCTACGTGAAAAATCTAAAAAACTCCATTTTTGTAATCCAATAATAGTAAGAAATTTTTATTAAAGTACGCAGTGGTGGAATTCGTTCGACTATTCATAAGAATGAAGTTGCGTTTCTAAACCAGACTACTTAACTACATGTACAAAGTAGGCTCATAAATACTTTGGATGCGAAATGTAGCTCAAATGACTCCGCAGCCACTAAATAATACGCAAGATAGGAAGATGGTTCTTCTGATAAATAACTATCCGTGCAAAAGAATGAGTGGAAAAGAATCCTACATCCGAATATTTCTACGTGAAAAATCTAGAGACCTGCCTTTCTAGGCCAGACCATTTAAATGCACGCACAAAGTTAGTATATAAATACTTTGTATGTGAAATTTTGCTGAAATCACTTAGCAGCTCCTACGAATTCGTAAGACAGGAAGATGATTTCTCTGATAAAACAGCTATCAGTGCAAAAGAATTATTGAAAAAATCTACGAGAAAAATCTAGAGACATCCAATTTTTAATCCAAGAATTTTTATTATTATTATCAAAGTGCGTTATGGTGGAAATATTTCTTCTATTAATAAGAATGAAGGAACGTTTCTAGGTCAGACCTTTTAACTACATGTACAAAGTTAGCACATACGTACTTTGGATCGCAAAATATAGTAGTATGGAGCGAAAATTTAGAAAATTTAAAATAGTTAATTCTTAATAAAAATTTTGATGTGACTGCAATAACTTCCTAAATAATCACAGAACAAAAATTATTTAACATTGTGTGTGTGTGTATGTGTGCGTGTGTGTGTGTGTATGTGTGCGTGTGTGTGTGTGTATGTGTGCGTGTGTGTGTGTGTATGTGTGCGTGTGTGTGTGTGAGTGTGTGTATGTATGTGTGTGTGTGTGTGCGTGTGTGTGTGCGTGTGCGTGTGTGTGTTTGTGTGAAAAATATAAACGTATTTCATAGCGATATATTTCATAGTCGAAGTTAAAATCAAATTGTTTTCAGCCTCCTTACTAATATTTCATATTACATTTTTTTAAGATTAAGATATGAAAATTCGGATTATTTTTGTAATATTAATTTGAATTTAATAAGGTGGGGTTTTGATAGTAGTTTTGAAATTCACATGTGAATTTTAATTTTTCTACAGTTAAAATTTAATTTAAATGTAAGAAAAATCTAGTGATTGTGAATAAATTTAAACTGTACTCTCATTTAAGTAATGCTGCATTTCCAAATTTGATAACTCGTTGCCTGAAAAATAGACAGGATAGTGTAAATTTATTAAAATGCATGCATCAAAATTTTAAATTTTTTTGACAAGGAGTGATATAAAATTTTTAGTAGAAAAAAATATAGCTATTAATCCCAATGAACCAACTGATAGCCAAAGATATTAAATACTAGCATAATATTGGCTAAAACCGTTTAAGTATATAGAATCTATAACCATCCTTTTTCCGATTCATTCTCTAAACTATTTTTCCCCAATACAAACAAACAAATGACTAGGTTGTATAGGAAGAAGGACAATGTTAAATTGTTTCTAATTTAAACATTTATTTCGTTTTGAATTCAAAATATTGATAATCTTGAGGGAAACTGCAATGAAAGATAATGAACTAATTCGTTTAATAAATTATTATTCATAGTATTGAATATTAATAACATATGTTAGTATTTTTTATTATTTATTTATAAAAATTTCATATAATCTAATAATGTCAATAAAAATATTTTTAATGCTATACATTCTCAAACTCTTTCTTCAGTTAATTTATTTGCAAAGTGTACATCTAAGGAATTCAGTATTTTATTCATTACTTAAAATTCAATTCATTTTTTTGTTTTAGTTAAAAAGGGATAAAAACATTTTAACGCATAACAATAAACAAAATCAATTTTTAAGAAAAATAATTTCTAAAGTTTAAATAATAAATTTGCTTTCGGCACTCTTTTAATTTAAAACATCTTTCCAATTTTTTTATCTCTCCAAACTAATAAATTCTCTATTGATATGATCCAAAATAAAGAACAATAACCAAATAGCTCAATCAAATTGAAATCATTTCCGAAAGAAATCCCGCCTTCTCCGCTCCCCCCAGATACAACTACCAGATGTAAATTTGAGTGCTTATGAAACAGAATAAGTCTGAGAAAATAATATAAATATTCCAAACGAAATTTTCTTCTGTTTTATTTTTTTTAAATTGAGTTCATTTTTTTTTTCATTTAATTTTAAAAATACACACCAGAAAAATTGCCAATGAATATAAATAGACGAAGCTTAAATCAGACACGCCCCCGTCTTGCTTGCATCAATACCCGTCTTGTAAACTCGATAAATTATAATAATCTTCACTGATAACAAAATAATTATGTCTGTATGTGTTTTAATGGTTAAAAACACAATGTGTTTATTTCAGAGTTAACAAATTTACAATAGATATACGATACAGTGTGATAACGTACATTTTCAGGCAATTTTCTCAAACTTTTAATTTAAATTTCAATTACTTTAATATAAATTCTAGCGCTTTACCGATAAAAGTGTGAATAAAGCTGATTTTTTGAATTTCTTTAAAATTTAAAATATTATTTTTTACTAATATCAATTTAATTGTTTATAAAATATTATTGAATTTGGAAAACTTTATAAAAATATTTTTGTCTGATACTCAACAACAGATTTTTGTTTCATCATTAAATTTCATTAAAAAATATTTATATATTTTAAGATATCCAGTACATTTCTCACTAGATTGGTAATTTATTTAAAAAAGAGCAATCATGGAATAATCTTACATTATTATTAATGGATATATATTTAATATTGTTTACATTATAACATGCATAGTTTGTTAAAATCCTACAATGATATGGTTATTATTTTGAAGTTATTAATGGTCGATAGAAAATAAATCTTTTAAACAACATATTTTAGGAAGGAAAGAATAAAAATAAAAGCCAACCCAAAATAATTGCCTATTTGCATTATTTCACACTCCATTAAACATTCGAGCTCTTCATTTTCAACTAATATCTACCAAAATCGTTTGGGAAAGAAACAATTTGGACTCATTCCAATTTCTAAAGGATAAACAATCTAAAATTAATTATTTCGACTTCGTTTGGTCACATTAATCCGATTAACTCTTCAATGGTCTCTCCATTCTAGGTTCTCGTACAGTATTACACTACCCAGCTTTTATTTGGGAAAACCTTTTTTTTACGACGAGGAACAAACTGTTATTCAGATCGATTTTTTTAAGTAATTGACGCTTTATGGAAGAAAAACATTTCCTTGGAGCCATCTTTATTTTTAAAGACTTATTAAAACCCAGCTATCAAGAGAAAATAAAGGGCCCTGAGAAATTGAAATTTTAATTAGTGTTAAATGACTGTACAAGATTATTCAAAAACAAGGATCCGAGGTAAAATATATATCCGTAATGAACTATATTAAATAAAGTTTTAAAAAGTTCACAAGCGGATAAAAGAAGATACGAAGTTTTATTCTATGCATCCTGATAATCAAATTAGAAATGGTGTTGTAATTATGGAAAATGTTCTGCTTTAGGCAACATGTTGTTACTTGCAATGAGTGAATTCTTTGTAGAATTGCAGCTTGCATTTTGTTCACTAAAGAATTATCTTGTCATCAATAGATTTAGAGCTAACAAAGAAAAATATGCACAAAATCTTTGCTTATATATAAAGAAAATCACTGTTCATCCAAAAACATCAGATGAAAATGCTAACTCCAAATTCATGATTAGCACAAACTCAGTTACCCACTTCAGAGGCCTTAAACAATTGATAGGGTACTATTGAGCAAAATAAGAAGAAAATTCAACTACAGAGTATTGAGATGAAGCGCTTTGCATTTATTAAGTACAAAAAATAGAACAATTTATCATTAGGTGGTGCTATAATATACATAAAATCATTTAATATGGTTTACAATTGTTAAATAAGGCAAAAAAAGAATTTCAAAATATGCTCTCCTGCCTTTTCAACAATATGCTCTAATCACAGAAAATATTTTCTATAAATGATTGGAGTTGATTCTGCCAAAATATTAAGAATATGGCTCCGAATGCTGCACTTCAGAGCTGGTAGAGATGATTGCCTTTGACCATAGATATTGTCCTTCAAAGTACCCCACAACCAAAATCGCTAAGGGTGATGTCCGGTGAGCGAGAAGAACATGTTATTGGGAAATGAAGGCTGATAAATCGGGCTTCTGTGAAAACTCATAATAACAATCGCTTTACACAATGATTAATATGATGTGATGTACTATCCTGCATGAAAATAATGAAGGTATCCACGTTGTATAAGATTGATTGCATCCAAGCTGTATTATAAAATCCCTCAGCATAACATGGTAACATTGTCCTCCGACGGAACAGGTTTAGATTCTATTTGAAGTTATATCTTTAAAGAAATACGGTCCAATGATAAAGATAGCTATAAAACCACACCATACTACAACATTTTCAGGAAGCAAGGGTTGCTTCTGGATGACGAGAGGATTTTCCTATGCCGAGATCGGACAATTGTGGTTGTTGATATGCCTGTTAAGGCAAAAGTGGGCCTCATCTGTCCGCAGAACGATACATGACCAAATTTTATCATCCACCATTAGGGAAAGGAACTGAAATGCAAAAGTTTCACGGACCTCTGAGTCCCCGCCCAGCATCAGGTGTGCCAACTTAATTTTCTGTAAATAAAAATACAAAATCTACCATACGATTTTTCGTACAGTTGGATACGGGATATCCAGAACACTGGCAACAACTGACAAACTCTCACTATTATGCGGTGACTGACTGTTGACTTCAACGTGAGTGGTCGTAACATTTTCGACCCTGAAAGACAGGATCCTTTTTTATTTCGTCTTCCATATGAAATAATTCCAAGTTGTCCAGTTTTATTTCAAATTTCTGCATCATTTTGTCAAGGACATATGGGGACATTGGACCTCTTCGTATCTGCTTCTTAAGACAAAATTCTTTAGAATATGTTTAAGGCATCCAACTACGTTGGGAGGAAAGATTTTAAAAAATTCGATTTATTAATAACTTTTTAAAACTATGATTCTTAGATGTACTGTCGATTATGATGCAAAATACTATAAATGCAACAAAATAATTTGTAAATATAATATATTTTGAGAAGTAGGAAAATGTGTAGTTAATTCGAATCAAATTTAAACAATACGATTTACATTCTACACACAATGGTAGTGCAGCAATCCCGTTTTTCTTAGTACACAAGTTATAGAATATAGCGGCAAATGAAATGAACTAAAATCTAAGAAAAATTTTGTGATGCAAAGAAGTTTGGGTAAAATTATACGTATAGATGCCTTTTTTTCAACAGATTTAAACTTAATTTTTCTAGAAACACCTATTAATGGAAAAGGTAATTCACCAACAATAAACCCACGCTGCAATTTGTATATAAATATCTGCTACCTTTTGAAATATTATATTAACGGTGGGGAATTTTGAAGGACATTAAAGCTTTGAGAAAACTGAAGTAAAATACAAATTTTAGCTGAAAAATATACAGTAAACTCTCGCTACAACGATACCCGATACAACAATAACTCCCTCTACTACAATAATGTTTTGTGGTCCCGGTGATTTTGCATATAAACTAATGTTAATCTCCCCTCAATATTGTGATATTCTCTAGAACAGTAAACCTCTGCAAAACGATTTTTTCAATCTAAATTTCAGTATTATTTTCTCCCTTCATAATAATATTTTGATTTTCAAATGCTTTTTTTTTTTTCGTTTTCTTTTGTTATTTTTTCCGTCTATTAAGACTCATTGTGGATATTCAACTTATCCCTGAATAAATAGCTATTGTTCAGATTTCAAAACAGATGAAGACCACCCTTTTGGGAATTGGAGTGGGTGAGGGGGGGGTGAAGTGTAAATGTATGCCTAGCCTCATTTCCCAGTAAGCTTTGGAATTCTGATAAGGTTTAAGGACATCTGGACCTGTCTGGTTACCTTGTCAAAGAACAAGTGCCCTTTGTTAGAAAAACAGGGGGAGATGGAGGCTGGGTGTTGTTAAGTGACGTCTGAAAAGTGAGTTCAAAGGTTGTTTTATAGTCTTTAACGATTTTGAGTTCTACGCGAAACATTTGGTTTAAACTTTTCTTTCTTTCACGCGATATTGTTCCCTAAAGGCCTTATCACACGGTGAAATGTCGCCAGCAATTTTCCGTTTCTACCCTCAAAAACCGGTCAAGCAAGTTTCATAATCGACAACTTATTATGAAGATTATGATGATATTGACGATGATGATAATACAGGTCCATCGCAGTCCTTATTGTCATCCCAGGAAGCTCTTCAATCTGTGAATTCCCTGCGGACATTTTTTTCAAGCCTTCCGTCGACAAATGAAGAACATTTTCGTGCACTAGACTCAATGCATACAGTATTGGTGAACTTAACAGTTAAAAAAATGAATAAACAAACAAAAATACTGGATTATTTTCAATAAAAAGTGTTTTCAGGTATGTGAATATTTCTGTGCTTATTTTCTATCTTATTTATTTATTTTTTTAGTATTTAAACCACTATTATTAGTATTTTACAAATTAATTTCTTCTAAATATAGACTTAAAAGTAGTATGTTATGCACCTTAAACCAATAATAATAATAAAACTATTATTAAATGCTCAAAATATGTGGGCCCTCGATATAACAATATGCCTCTCTACAACAATATATTTATATGGTCCCTAAAATATTGTTGTAACGAGGTTTCACTGTATAGCCTTGGATGATAGGTCAGTCCTTCCTTTTCCTAGAAAAAATAAACTGTTTCTAAAGAATAAAAACCTGAACTTTAAGAGATATCATTGAAAATCAAATTTGGCAATGTGGTCGATAACCAGTGTATATAACGCAGTCAGATACCTTAAATTGTTCATTCTGTGTGAAAAACGTTGAATTAAAAATTCTTACATTATAAAAATTATGATGTCATGCTGAAACTGAAAAGTCAGCACAATTGTTTCATAAACGGAAATTTTATTCAGTTTTCCACAAATTATTATTTTTTTTATTTCTTAAAATTGGTTAAAATTATATCGAGAATGAAATGTAGGCGTTATTTTAATAGCTTCATCATATTACCAAGTTTTAATCAACTATTAGCAGCTAACTAGAATTCTCCTTTGCACGATCAGCATTTCAAACACATACTTTTCTACGAAACCCACACTTTTAAAGCGTTTCATAGGCTTTTTAGTAATTAGTTTCTCTTTTAATTAAAATAATTATCTTAAGCTTATTGGAATAAGTAATTATACAAGCATCAAAGATAGGTTCTGCAGTTTCTGTTATTGAAGTATTAACTTTCTAGAACATAAACGTCCCTTAATTAGGTTTAAGTCTGGTTTATATTTGAAGTAATAAGGAACTAGCATTAAAAAAAGAATGTACAATGTAAAAAAACATAGATTAATTTCCTCTGATTGCATTTCGTTGTAATTTTTTTATATTAAAACCAACGCATAGGCTGAGAGGTAACAGTCACATCTTGTGCAGATTAGAAAGGATTAATTTCATGAAGAAAGCTAATTAGCGAATTTGTTTTAGATAGTTAGATAAAGTCAAGGTGTTTCCTCTATTCGCGTTATTTTTCTTTTATTCGAGTGAATTTTTAGTCCCTCGTTTGTTATTTTATTTGAAATAAATAAATATTTATCTTCAAAATATTGAAGAAATATAATTATAATTTCAAAATATTCTGTTACTTTTTTTGTTAAAATTGTTCATAAATAAGCAAAAATAAAAGCTTAAAAATAACTTTTTATAAATTGTTATATTTTACGAAAATAAGAAATTAATAATTTATGCTATCAAAAGAAACGATGTTTTTTCAATGTATATATCAAATCTTTAGTAGACTTGGTTTATTTATATTAATAACCCGTTTTAAAGCAGTACTAATGCCATTTTCGGACAGTCCTCGTAATTATGAATCACGGTCTGCTGACAAGGAAGACACCAATGTTGCCTCCACTTTCTACAAAGTTTTGCACTACACTGAAAGAGGATGTTTGGACTACACCAAACCAGCTTACATGACGTTTCTTCGGTGAAATCGAGTCTCAAACCTAAAGCTCTCCGGTTCCGGTACAGACATTACCACCAGGTCACCGTAGATCTATCGTTGGTGGAGAGCATTTCGATTCAGATATCCGTCTACGTTCAAAGAAACAATTTTGAAAAATTGTATTTTTTAAAAATTATTTAAAATTATGGGTTTTTGATGTATTGTCAATTATAATACAAAATACCCTAAATAAAAAATAATAATTTGAAAATATAATATATTTTGAAAAATAGGAAAATTGGTAGCAAATGGTAATGAAATTTAATCAAAACGGCCAACACTCTACACAAAATTATAATTGAGCAATCCTATTTTTCTCTTTGTGCACAAGTTATAGAATATAATGATGAATGAAATGAACTAACATCTAAAAACAGTGTGAGATATAAAGAAGTTATGGGTACAAATATATGTATATACGCATTTTTTCCCTAAACTTACAACTACATTTTTTTCCCTAAAAACACTTATAAATGAAAAAGTGCTTCACCAACAACCAAACTTTTGGTTCATTACATTGCCCACATTATTTAAAATACACGCTGAAATTTTTATACAACTGCCTCTATCAGTTTTTGAGATATCATATTAACGGTGGAGAATTTTTATGAAAATTAATGTTTTGAGAAAATTGAAGTAAAAGACAAATTTCTGCTCAAAAACAAAAAAAAAAAAAAAAAATGTGACCCTGAATGATAGTGCAGGCCTACCTTTTCCTAAAAAAGATCAAAAGTTTTGGAAAGCCTGAACTACAAGAAATAACAATAAAGAAGGAATTCTCCAATATGGAAGATAACTTGTGTTAGTAATGTAGAAGGATACCTTAAAAGCGTCTCCAGATAACTAATTGCTATTTTTATTTCTAATATTTTTAACTTATTAAAAAAAAACTTGCGGACAAATAAATGCGCATTTTACACGTTTTGTTCTTCGTAAAATTGGTGGTAGTTAGTAATTGTACAGTATTGGTAATTTAGTAAGAAGGCCTCTATAATCTTGCAAATAACTCCTTTCCCGTTTTTGAAATAGAAAATAATGTAGATAATATTTCTATTAAGGTGTCCGACTATGTTCGATGGAAAAAATTTGAAAAATTGGATTTTTTAGAAAGAGTTTATGATTTTTAGATTTATTGTCAATAATAAACACTATAAATACAAAATCAATTATTTGAAATTATAATATATTTTGAGAAATTGAAAAATTTGTAATAAATTTTGATGACTTAACCCAAATGGCTAACACTCTACTCAAAATTGTAATGCAGAAATCCTATTTTTTTTTTGTACACAGGTTATAGAATATAATGATGAATGAAATGAGCCAAAATCTGAGAAAAATTGTGAAATGCAAAGATATTATGGGTGAAAATATACATATATATGCCAGTTTTATATAAATTCACAACATAATTTTTCTAAAAACAGCAATAAATGAAAAATACCTCCCTAAAAATAAAAAGGTTTGGTTCATTTCATTTGAAACAACCGCTGAAATTTTTGTGTATATATTTCTTTCAGTTTTTGAGATGTCATGTTAACGGTGGTGAATTCTTATGAACATTAGAGTTTTGGGAAAATTGAAGTCAGAGACAAATTTTAGTTGTAAAATATGTGACCTATGATAGAGCAGGCCTTCCTTTTCGGAGAAAAGATAAATTGTTTTGGGAAGAGAAAAAGAATGAACTAAAAGAAATAATACGAATTTTTTTGAAAAAACTCGCCAGTGAGGTCGATAACTAGTGTTTTTAACGTAGTCGGATACCTTAATAGACTTTGTAATCAATCCCATCATGTAACGAGTGGTCACTTTATATTACATGGACAATGGAGCTTCCTCAACTACGCCCACGAAGGAAAAAGGCTCATCTGTCATAGATCTATGGTATAACACAGTCAACAAGCCTCAGTTTGATACTTGGAAGTATTTTGCTGGGTATCCATGAACTTATTACGCATAATATATTATTTATTAACCCAATATTTTATCTTCAATTTTTCAATCATTAATTATGTTTTGGTACAGAATAAATCTATAAAGAAGAAAAACACTTTTAAAAATTTATTTAAATTAATAATAAAAGATTTTTTATTTGTCATCTAATGCTTTCTATTGATGTTAGACATTTGTCAGATGCACGCAGAAGATATTTGGATCTGAACCTTTCGATTCAGTCCTTGTATTGTTTTTTCCACTTCCAACCCATAATCCCAAGAAACAACCCATAAACAGGATTTGAACCCGACCTTTCAATGTTAGGTTATTTGTTTTTGGCAGTGTTTACTATGCAAATTTGGTGAACTCGAATCGTATAAATACATGTACATTAAAGATCTTTAAGAGAGCAGTGATGAGATATCAGGCTATGTGGTTGGCCTTCTGTAAGTCAATTGAAGATGATTTGCCGAGTTTTTATATTGAAACATTGGTGTTCAAATCAGTTTTAAAGGTTGTTCTCCAAAGTTAACTTTATTTAAAATCCAACCTGTTATTTTTTGCTCCATGAAAGAGCCAATGAACTTTTACTTCAATAAATATGGTTTTCTATGGATACTGCTCTTCTCGTTGTGCTTCCTAGACAATAAATTATTCTGCCAAGCTTTGCTAACTTTCGGGTCAGTGTAATCTGAATGATCGCAATCGGAAATACGTTCTTCGAATTCTTTCAAATATTGTTAGAAAAAATAATCATAGTTTGAAGATATCACCCCGATTTAAAGTTACTTTAAATTAGTGTCGATAAATAAAGGTTTAATCGGTAATAACTAAATAATTATTCCCAAAGAATTAACTGGTCTCTTAATTTGACAAGTAATAAAATAAGAGACTCTTAAAGCTTTTAACCATTAATTTTAACCATATAAAATAGTCTTGATTTCAAATTGTGAAGTTCTAAAAAATTTAATTCCATCAAATTTATTTGGAATCACTAAAGTTCTCAATCGCATAATTGTTTCATAGTGTCTATACTTTCAAAAGATTTTATAGTTAGTTGCTCTCATTTTAGTTTATTACTTCTTCTAATGAAAATTCAACGATTTGATTCAAGAGATTCCTTTATTGCCTGGATACCAAGATCCTGAGAAACCAGAATTGATCCCCCATGGCTAATCACCTGGTAAAGTCACATGAAAAGTCCTTTTATGGGCAGGGATCTGTTTTTCTCATTTAGAAAAAATACTACAATGTACTTTTTTTATTATTTCTATTTACTTTTAAAAATTACTACAGGAATTTCTACAGGATAATTTATGCATCCCGGATAAATCAGGGATAATTTCGGTACGGAATGATAATGATAATTATTAATGATCAGAATATTTCAACGAAAAGGAAAGCTATTTTTTTTTCTTAAATAAAAAATAACGCTTTCAGTGAATTTAATTCAATAGATAAAAAATGACTCGCATAAAATTAAAATTTTGTCAAAGTACTACATATTTATATATTTTTATGAAAAAAAATAATTATTATTTTTTATTAAAGCACAGGGTATAATAAATATTTAAACCACTATAATTAAGTATTTTTCAGAAAAATGTTTATTAAAACATGAGAGTCTGTCTATTTTACAAATCTATTAAAATATGAGCAATAACGAAAAGACAAAAAAAAGCTTTTTTTTTTTTTTGCTAAGCAAAACAAATAAATATTTGTTTATTTAATCTATTTTTCTATGTTTAGAATTTATATAAGATATCGAAGTGATAGATATAACTCTGCATACTATATTGAATTCCAAAGGTAAATAATTTATTTTTGGAAAATGAATTTAGTTCCCCAATTTTTTTAATAAAAGGAATTTATTATCAGTTAGGTTGACTAATTCAGATTATTCAACATTGAAGGGAAAAAAAAAATACTTAAGTTTCTCATTTTGATTATGGAAAGCTATTTATGAAGATTCAAAATGAAAATGCATATAAAATCGGAAGCAATTTCGATCGTTTCCTTCCTTTTCGGTCTCGAGATATTTAATATCGAAAGACACAGAACTTTAATATAAATGTAATTTGAATATTTTGTAACTGAAAAAAAGAAAAAAAACTCTATATTTTTTCTTATTCTACTCATAATAAGAACAGAAGTTTGTATTTTCAGGATGACCTGTTAAGTGCACATTTAACAAATTCGTATAAAGATATTCATAAGGAGAGAAACTGCCTCTTGGAGCAATGAATTAAAAATTAATTTAGACTTTAAAAAAAAAATTTTTATGTAAGACTTTAATTTTTTACCAAAAATATTATTAGTCAAGAGTACATTTTACATTATTTAAAAAACAATTTTAAATAATAATTATTGAAATATTATGCAAATTTTTATCTGAATTTTGAGGATTTTTTCCAATGCATTTTTTTTGGATAATATTTGGCAATAGCTTTTACAATAGAAAATAAAATCATTTTCTTTGTCACATAAATATTTGTGATTTTTTTACATTTTTGAAAACCAAGGGGAAAAAATCGCTGTTTAATTTTCGAGTGACATTAAAAAGTATTAAATTATACTATCTCAAATGAAAATGAGTAGATTGGAATGATTTTTGATGCTGCTATTATGTTATGACACGAATACATTAGGAAATATCTTTTACTCAATTAATAAAACAGGTATGAGACTAGTTAACATGGTTTTGACATTTATCACAATTTTTTGTTTAGAGAGTATAATTTTTGGGGAGAATTATAAATAAGTAATGCCAAAGATATTATAGGAATTAAGCAAAATCTACTTTTCGGTGAATCAACTAACCATCAAATATGGCAAGCATTCAATACTGTAGTATTTATGTCAAGTTTAATTTAGTTTATTAATATTAACGCCTAGCTGTAAAGCAACACTAGGGATATTTTGGGACGGACCTCGTCATTTTGAGCCATGGTCAGATGACGAGAACGACATCTGAGCTGGCACCCCCTTTTCACACCACAGCAGTGGGAGGACGTTTGGCCTGACAGATTTAACGCACAATATACCCCATTACATTACGGTTCTTCAGTGGAATCGAGTCTCGAACCGGAAACTCTCCAGTTTCGAAGCTGTAACCTTACCATCAGGTCCCCACGGATAAGTATTTATGTCAAGGGCATGTCGTTATTCAAATTTCTAAGTACTAATTTAAGTTTTTTTTATGTCGAAGACATCCTTTAATGTTTGAGTGATTCGCATGAGAAATAAAAAACTGAATTACATTATTTTAGAAAGCTGGGATAGCCTAGTTGGCAGGGAGTTGGATTCGTATCTCTTGAGTTCCGAGCTCGAACACGAATTTTTTTAGATCAAATTCAAATAAATTATCATTGAATAAATTATTTTTAATCAATGATACAACCATTCTCATTATCAATAGTTTATTGCTGTCAGACATATATATGTGAATGACAGATTGATAAAATTCAATTGAATTTTAATAAAAATATCTAAAGATAGAATCCTAGATATCGTTTAAATTTAAAAATATTTTCTTATCAATGTAATATAATTGAATTAGTTTTAAATATCATCTATATAATAATTAACCTATATTTTATCACCTATATAATAAATATCACCTATATTTAAATATCACTAAAGTCAAATGAAAATTCTTGAGTTTGATAGCAATTCTGAACTTTTTTACTATTTTAATTAATGAATATCTTTTGCCCGTGTAATTGGTAAATGAATACATTTTAAAGTCTTTGATTCGTTTGAAAATTTATTTTTTGAATGATATACAGAATAACGAAAGCAAAATTCTATGGAAATGTCTCTCTTTAAAATTTAGAGCATGTGAATTGTAAAATGCAATTCTTATTTTAGCTTTTTTATTGTACATTTACTACAACCCAAGCGTTATACAATGTTTTCTTTACTGATATTAAATAATTACCATTTAAAGACACTTTTAAAACCATTAATATTTATAGAGTTTACTTAAAATAAATTTATTTATTACGGAGCTATTTTATATTGTGTTATTTACTAAAATCATTTTTATTCAGGCTGCATTTAAATTATTACTAAATACTTTTAATTAACATTTATTTATTAAAATTATTTATATTGTATGTATATTTTTAATTATGTATTTAAATAAATTTTAATTATATATTTGAAAAAATCTTATGTGTGAAAAACAACTCATAATATTGATAATTATGAGTTATAACAATAACATTAATTCATTGTTTCACAATAATGTAAATTCATGTTTCTTATGGTAATATTTATTTTTAAAGCCATTTCTTTTCCTACGAATTTCTTGAAAAAGTTTTCTTTTTTTATCAACTTTAATGTTTTCAGCTTCCATTAAAATACTTGAATTAAATAGAAAATGAAAAACAGAAACATATAAAATAATCTTGTTTTAAAAACAAAGTCAAGACGGATCATTCCGATATTAAGAAATAAAATTGCACAAAGATTCAAATAAAACGAACATCCAATAATTTAATGTATGAATAACAAATGCAAAATATCACATGTAACTGAAATCAAAATCGTTAATAAATAAAATATGCCATTTTCTGAAATGATTTTTGGCTGGAGTAACAAAATAACATCTCAATTCAGGCAATTATATGAATTAATCTTGCAGAAAAATTCACTTAAAAAAAAGATAAGAATATAATCGAACGGAAGATGATATTATTTTTCCATTACTTCGAAAAGTAATTTTAAATTAATTGGGTATAAGATGATATTTATCTTATCATTAAAAAACTTTATTTGTATTCATATAGAGAAGATTAAAAGCTACATTTTTTCGAAAAATAAAAATTCGGCCAAAAAAGGATGTTTTCGAAAGGCGAAATTAATGGCAAGATTTATTTAATAGGGAATATTTTATCCATCATTCAATGATACGTAACAATGAAATAATTATTCGTAATTCTTTGGAAAATCACCTTCTAATAACCTTGAGTTTTTTTTTTTTTTTTACAGACGTGAAATGTGAAAGAGATATTTTCTTCAACAAATTAAGTGAAGTAAATCAAACAATTAATTTAAAAAAATAGAAATGCTTTATTTTTAAGAAAAGTTATGAAACATAAATTATGTAATATTTGCGAATAAGCAGAAATTGATTGGATGAACACTAAATCATTAAATTCTACTTTGTTCTTTAAAATAAACTAATAAAAATTTACAAAAGATATGCTATACGATATAAACATTTCTAAAAGTTTTAATAATATTCCATTAGTATTCAGTTATTAATTTTTCATATCATATTAAATATATATTGATTACTTTTTGCACTCTGATGTGTTTATGATAGTTCATCTAAAATTATTTATTTTTAGATACGATGAAAATTCGAGCATATTTCAGTTTTAATTTCCATTATTTCTCGATTTAATCATATTTTTTTAAAAATAACTTTTTGATGAAAATATAATGAGCTATAAAATAATACACAGATATTGTATGTGCACGGAATTAATGTATCTTAACAGAAAAAAAGTGCATCAAAATACATGCAAAAATATATCAAACAAAAAAAATCATTTAAAATTCTCAGAATGAGTTTAATTATGTTTTAGGATTGATTTCATCAATCCACTGGGAAATAATTCCATTATTTCTTAATTTAGCATTACTTTTTAACAATTTACTCGATGAATGGATAGGAGTTTTAGTAGACAAACAGGCAAAAATAACGTAAGCAGAAGTCGTAATTAATATTCACTCTATTGGCTTGTGAAAACATTTTTATCAAACTTATGGAAGTAGTTGTGGTATTTTGTTTGTTGTTTTTGGTTTGAGAGTTTTGAAGTCACAAAATTCAAGGGCAGAAAAAAAGGACTATGCTTCAGCTAGAAGAAGCAAAAAGAAAGCAGGAATCAATGCGAAACAGGGAAGGCAGTATTAATCGGTACATATATATATAAATACTTTTTTTTAAAAAAGATATTTTTAATTATTTTACTTAGTAAAAATGCTTTGAAGCTTAAACGATTTTACAATTTAAAAATATGACTGCTTTTCTAAAAGTTGACTTGACTGTTGTATCTAGGAATCATTATCATTCCAAACCAGTGGAAACCGGATTTTAGCTAAAGATTCTGGCACCAAAGAAAATTTTTGAAATTCGAATGAATGAAATGGGGGAAAACCCTCTTTTCTAGAAAAAAACTGTATTTTTGGAAAAAGATATACTGATAATCTTATAATCATATTGTTTTTATACAGTTTAAATTAGTTTTTCATGAAAATTTTCTGGCCTGTAAGTAACACTTCGAAACTTTAAAAAATAATTATGCTAACATGAAATTTGTAAAAACAGATTTCAATTTTTATATTTTATATATATATATATATATATAATATTTGTTTTTATATAAAATCTAAGAACATTCAGAGAACTGAGACTATATACTGAATCTGACATTGCAGGCGATTTTATAATTGATTAATCATATTTAATCTTAAGAATATTGCTGAAACACTGATATTTTTTTACAAATGATGCAGAAATAATATTCCTCGAATACATGGATCAAAAATGTAAAATTTCCAACAGTTGAAAATGCTAATTAAAATTCAATAAAAGTCAACTCTTATTAAAACTGTCTACCGTTTAAACTACGATCTGTAAAATTTGATATTTCAAGTCCAACCGTCTGCAATATCCAGCATGATTTTATTCATGCATGCCAACTGGTACAATTTGTAGACATTATTTAAGTCTAAGAAATCTATCACTTTGGTTGGATTAAATTATATTAACCAAATGCAAGACTCGGGTATCTTTGGGGTGGGTCTCGTCATTTTGAACAGTGATAAGATGATGAGAACGACACCTGAGCTTCGACCCCCTCTAAAATACATCAATAGGGAAGCATTTGGCCCCGGCTGATTTAACATGCTCCATGCACATTTTCTAAAAAAAAAATTATAAACGCGGACTTAAATTATACACACTGTTATCACACTCAACTAAATTAAAACTAGTTCCATTTATAAATATATACATAGGTGGGGGTGCTAGAAAAGTTAATATTTTTATTACATCCTGTGGAAAAAAATTATTATTCTCATACTCGATATAATTTAGTTGATATATATTTAACTAATTATAATACTAACTAGATCAATAAAATTCCACATTAAAACATGCCCATCAATTAAGTTTATTTGGTACATCATCTTGAAACATTCATGACTTGGTGGGATAACAACCCCTTGCAAATATATTTACTTTCTTGAAAGAAATTGAAATTTCCCATCTCATTTAAATACAAACAATTTTAAACAATCAAACAATCTCCACATTTTGCAAATTTTACTTTAACTTTTTAGAACCTCACCTTATATTTTTTAAATCTTCAACCATATGTTTTTCGCAGAATAGCGAGATATGGCTCTAGTGTCAGAAACTCCTAAATAACTAACAACTAACTCATTCAAAATAGGAATAAACAGATTATCTAAGTTTACTTCTGCATTATAGCTAAAGTATGTATTATATTAAACTTATATATATATTATTATAGTAATATATATTGTTTACTATAATAATATATAATTATATATATTATTATAGTAAACTTCTGTATTACGACCTCAGATACGACTGTAAATGTTTCCATTTTGTCCATTCATTTCTTTATTCTAAGACAAAAAAAACTTTTATAAACATGAACTTAAATTAATACCCTGTTGCCACACAAAACTAAATTAAAAACTAGTTCCGTGGATAAATATATACATAGGTGGCGGTACTTGACAAACTCTGAAGAAAGTGTATATTTCTATTACATCTTACAAAATATTACACATTTTTTTATTTACCATTCTCACTCCAAATATAGTTTAGTTGATATAGATTTAGCTAATCATAATACTAACTAGATCAACAAAATTCTAATTATCAACATTAAGAAATCAGATACGCCCAAGCACTAAATCCTTTGCTTTCATAACAGAGCTTTTCGATTTCTTCAGCTTCTTCATCCCATATTTTTTCCCGACATGCACTTCCCGCTGCCAGAAGTAAACACATCCCAAGAGAAATAACAATAACATGAACCATTTGGAGCAGTCCCATCTGACCGTAGAATAAGCTTCTGTGGTCAGTGCTCGAGGCGGTTTCGGACATACGTTCGCGACCAGGCACTTCCGGAGGAAAGAGGGGTGGATGGAATAGCTTTTACCTGAGTGTCCTTAACTAAATCTATCAATTTCCGAGCGGATTCGAGCATTTCGTATCATACAGTAGCTTTTTTCCCCTTAGAGATATGTTATTACAGAGATTTTTCAGGTTTATTATTTTTTTTTTGAAGCAGTGTTTTTTATTATCAAATAGATTTACTATTTTGAAACTAAAAGGAGTCATAGGAGACATATTATTGAAAATATTTATTAACACAATGAGTACGGTGATCTGCGCATTCTCATGGCTCGAACATTTTTGAACACTCTAGAAGCAATAGAATGCATATAAGAACATCTTTAATTTGCATTTGGTATTATATTAACATAAATTATTCTTAAATATTACTATATATTTCTTACAATACATCAATTGAAATTGTCTATCAAAAATTAAATTATTAAAATTAGCAAAAAATCAATTAAATTATTAATTTAAAAGAGAGTTCCCCCGGAAGGAAAAGAAAACACAGGACCCAGGTAAACGATTATTATTGCTGTTATTCCTCTGATATAAACTAACTAAACTTTTAATAAAGTTGGTAGTGAAATTTTATGCCAAGGAGGCATAAAGTTGTAAGCAGTTCCCTTGTTTTTTATTGATTATAAAGTATAATGTCAAGGTGTCTCCTTACTGGAGCAATCAAAATAATGCGTTAAATAGTAAAATCTGAGTCCAAATTAACAATACCAGACGTCGGTCAACAGATTTGGACCATTCATCCTTTCTGTCTAACATGTAAACAAACTGAAAGAATGTATCTTAAAACGGTGAAGCAACAAAACAGTTGCACACAGCTAACTTCTCTTCTGCCTCGACCGAAGAGTTTAAACCACTTCTCATATTCCATTTGAAAAAAAAAGGCCTACACGAAGAGGGTTTAATTAGTAACCAAATTTGCATTGTAGTTGCTACAAACCACAAATCACGAACCCGGCAAAAAAATTTCGAGTTCTAATTCGTTTGTTCCCATGAGATCATGACGTGGAATTGGAAAAACACAAGACAAAATAAAATCCGGATCCGAAAAAAATTCTGCATGGACCTTTTTCCAAAAGTCTAGCAACTATTCTATATTTCTTTGCAGGTTTTTATTTTTTTTTTATTTTTCCCTTCCCCCATCACTTCCATCTAGGGCTCATTCGATTGGTTAGATAAATTAGTGTTAGGCCCCAGGGCACAGGAAGGCGTTATATTATGTTATTTTACATATTTAATACATTTATTTATTATATAATTTTTTAAAAATTTTAAAAAGTTGTTTGTTGGCTAACAGGCATAGGCTGGTCGCGGGTCTTCCCTGTCATCTGCTTGTCTCGGGTTCGAGCTCCTTTTCAGACATGGTTGCTCTGCTCTTCCCTTGAGTTCTCTCTGTGAGGCATGTGAATGTGCTCCCTTGTAAAAACGGATTGTGCAAGCTAATATGTGTGCCATCTTCATATCAGCTTGAAGTCAGACTTCTGCCTTCTGGGTGCTCAGGGTTTTTTGCGCTCAGAAAGTACACTCTTTCCGTGGAAACACGGATAAGACATCGTCACCATCAAAATGTTGTTTTATTACACATTAAAACACTAACTTTGAAGTAACAAAATGCTGTCGTTGTCACTTATGGCACTTGCCTTAGACAAACCCACTGACGGAGTCAGCGATTTAAGCCTAGTTTGTGCAGTAGCTTCTTAGGGTAAATGCCAGAGAGCAGAAGTCTGATTTTTTTTCTCCTGTGAAGATAGTACTCACACATTCGCTTGCACAAACACTTTTTACAGGGGGGAGGCGCTTTCACATACCTCACAGACAGAATACAGGGTAAAGAATAACCAGTTTCGAAACAGGGCTCAAATCCGGGATGCCTAGCCTCGCTACCTTTAGGGCATGAAGCCGGCATAACAATATGTAGAATAATAAAATATTTTGTAAAGAATAATAAACGATCGGCACAGATCTACTGACATACTGGCTATGTTGGACGATTGTTTCCACATGCTCGGAATGTAGACATTCAGTTATTTTGCCAATCATTGGTCCTAGGAATCCCAAGGCTTCATTACCATGGTGACAGCAAAAATATTTGTCTCTGGTATGTTAAGCATGATTCAGCCCAAAAAATATTAAAACGAGAAATCTCGTGACCTGCCCAAAATGCTCAGCGGGCTAAAAACGACAAATCTCATGGCTCAGGCACAACGTTAGGCCATCTAAAAACAAGATATCTCATAACCCAACTACAATCTTAGGAATGCTAAAAACGAGAAATCTCGTGTTTCATATGCAATGTAAATTCTTCTGATGCAGAGTTTGTTGGAATGCATTGTCGCTGAAGTAAATAATAAAGAAAGTTATTAAAGTTTTTTAATCCCATCTCATAAACTTTTGGATTGCAAAGGATTATTTATTCACTTTTTTTCCTAGTAATTTATACCAGTTTAGTTATATTAACGTCCCATTTTAAAGCAACAAGAGGACTATTTGGGGACGGACCTCTTCATTTTGAACCAGGGTAAGATGACGAGGACGACACCTGAAGTGGCGCCCCCCTCTCCACACCACGCCACACCAGCGGGAGGACGTTTGGTCTGACAGATTTAACGTGTAAGAGACCCCTTCACATGACGGTTCTTCGGTAAAATCGAGTCTCGAACCTGAAATCCTCCTGTTCCGAAGTCAAGACCTTACCACCAGGCCACCGCGGCGAGCAATTTATACCAGGTAATAATCAGATTACAAACGGTTTACTAATATTACGCGAGAGAATACTTCATTGGAAATATTGTTTTCATTTACTGACTGAATTTCAATTACTGTTCGCTATAATCTTCAGAACTTTGCTTATATTAACTTTAATCAATATGTTAATATGAATTCACTTAGCAATTGTTATTTGCACATTGTAAAAAATAATTGTAATGAAAAACGTATAACTGTCTTTATTAAAAATTATATTCAAGAGTATTTTACATTAATAAAAGATAAATAATATTTTTAAGGGAAAATTACTAAACATTTAACATTAATTAAGATTTTACCTTAATAAAACATTTAAAAAAATGTTAATTAAAAATTATATTGTGATGGAATGAAGATTATTATGATTCCTTCAGTGGAAGCAATATGGCGCATGTTTTCTGGAATATTCTTTTTATGATCCCATTTTACATAAAACAAACACAAACACGAAAGACAAGACAATATATTAAAGTGCACATTCAGTAATAGCGCAGCATCTTATTCCATTCTAATTACAATAGCAATGCATTGTGGGATGCTTACCTAATTAGGCATTGCCATCTATTATCCAAAAGAGATAGATAATTGCTACAATATCCATTAATATCTTACTTTAATTAATAATTGCTGGAATATCCATTAATATTTTGCTTTAATGAATAATTGCTACAATATCCCTTAATATTTTACTTTAATGAATAATTGCTGCAATATCCCTTAATATTTTACTTTAATGAATAATTGCTACAATATCCCTTAATATTTT
>JAPMOQ010019971.1:0-14465 GCA_026543055.1 Argiope trifasciata | reverse complement strand
CATCTTGCTCGACGTATCTGCAAATCTAGCATTATTAAATATAATAAAAGAACACTTTTTCCCCCCACTATATAATGTAGCTATTCTGCATGTTGTTCTAGACATCATGTACCAAATTTTTAAAAAATTTCAATCTCAAGGATACATTTACATAAATATTTGAAGACTAATCAGAGAAAAATAAATGAATAGCTAAAGCTGGAATTCATCTTCTGGGGATAAGGTGTTTTGCAGAAATTGAGAATATAATTTTAAAACATATATAAATTGTGACACAACATTCAACTGATCAACTTCACATTTCAGGAAACGAAATTTCAAAAATATGATGCAGCTAGAAACAAAATGCCATCCAACATTAATTTTAAGTAATTCTTATTTGTATCCATTTTAAAACGAAGGCTTAAAAATGTATGAATGTGTATCAGAAGTAAATTTTATCACAGTCATTCGCACAACTGTTGACAAAATTGTAGATAAGGTAAAAAGCAGACAAAATATAGATTTCCCTAATTGTTAGGTAAGTAGGAGATATTCCTCTTCAGTAGTCCTGTTTTGAATACAAGTTCAAAAGGAGAAACAAATCTACAATATCAAATTGATAAAATGGCAAATAAAAACTTAAAATTCTGCTCTGATGAAATGTGAATATGAAAATTAACTGTACAATCGATTTTTAATATGCTATACAATAACGGCAAATTCAAAAATTGAAGAAAAAAATTACTCCACATCAACAAGGTACTTCCAGGTATTCCAAGCTCTATCCAGGTATTTAAAGGAGTAATAATTCTAAAGCTTTTCAATCAAAAAAAATTTGTGGAACACATATTGCAACAATTCGCTTTCAGTACACATTTAGCGCAATTCTTCTAGATATTCACACGCCAAAATATTAATGAACATTCTTGAAAAACTAAGAGAATTCAACAAAAATATTTCAAATAATCATCTTTCAATTGCACAATGATAAAACTGTACAACTGGATTTCATTTTAAATGTTCATAAATGAATTTAATTGAATGAGTAAATAAAGTAATAATAATAAAGTTAAATTTACTAGTCATTTTGCCAGCAAAAATAATTTGCACAAATTTCAGAAAAGTTTAGAGAGTTCAATAAAAACATTTTCTTTTCCAAATCTATTCTTTGAACTAAAACGCAAGAAGGTACTTTTCCATTATTCCGGCGCAAATCTTGCCAAGCAGAATTTTTGGCGACAGCACACTGTCGCAATTTTGGCGCAGGCGATTAAATGGCTGCGACTCTCTTTAAAAATATAGCGGTAAAAATTATCGGCGGCGATATTCCGTTTGGCGTTGCTTGCACCATTATTGGCGACTTTTCGCCTGCGTTGGTATAATGGAAAAGTGCCCGCAAGAATAATCTTCAACAACTTAATTATTCGACATATTTCAGGTATCAAATGGAGCCAAATTTTCCAAACATTTACTTTGCATGTTAAAATAGTCCATAAACATTTCAGGAAGTTTGAAATCGAAGAATAAAACTATGCCAAAGTTTTCATTTTTTTAAATACACCATGACAATATAAAGCAAGCCATTTTCTTTGCTTCTTACAAGTCCTAAATTTCAGTCTGGAAAAGAGTTCCCTTTCTGGATAACTTTTTTCAACTATAGCAGTCTAGTTTCATTTTAACAAAAATTAATGTAGTCCATAATGAATCCCACGTGAATTGCTTACAATAATAATACATGCAAAATGTCTCTATGTACATATGTCCAGATAATAAGACAGCATTTTCTTTCTATAACTTTTCAATTACTAATCGTTGAGTGAATAACATTGCATTCCTTCCGTGATCGCAGTTTTAATGCATTTGTGATCAACACTAGCACTTATCGTAACAATTTTTCAACAAGAAAAAATGTTCTTAGCATTATTCATTCCAAACACACATCGTTTACTTTATCAATTTCGCATTTAATTTTAAATGTGTATTCTAAAAGATACCAAAAACTTTTATAATCACATAAAAAATAATCACACAGCTATCACAGAAGAAAACATCCCAACGCAGCAATTAAGATCGAGGAAATGAACACTCTTTGATGAAATGAACTGCTGAGGCTCACACAGTGTACAAGTCGCAGCAAGCAGAAAGTAGAGCTTCCGGCGTTATCAGTCAGTGGGGCGGCGGCGGCTTTACTCCACATTAAGAAAAACCCAATTTCGTCGTAACATATTACACAACGGGCATTCAATGCGCACACTTTTGTATTCTTTATAGATATAAATAGTTGGTCCCTTACCCAAATGATGGGGCATTTAAAACACTTCCAAGTAGTTCATATAGTAGGGTATGATACCGTCCTCCACATCCAACCTCATCAACTACACCTACATAACACGAACGAGTAAGATTGAAGTAATGGCAACGTCGTGATGCCAGGTCCTCAGGAATGTGTACCGCAATTCGCTTTCATATTGACCAATCCCAACTGGCGAATGTATCCCGCTACGTGTAGCTATGCCTATGACCAATGCAATCGTACATCTGATTGGCTATCGGGGAAATTGTAATTGATTGTATATGTTTACATTTCGGAGATAAATAATGAACGCATATCAGATCCACTCTGATTAATCTTTAAATCCTCAATATCTCTCACTTAAAATAATGGTTTGAATTTACACAAAGGTATAAAAGAATTTCTTAGCAAGTGTTGATTTGGATGGTCGCCAAGGGCTATCGACAAATAGTAAACAAAGGAAGCGATAGCTCACAGAAGTCGGTGTTTTGTGCTTCCGCTTTGATATATAGTTCCATAGAATAATATTATTAAAAATATATATAAATGAAAATAAATAATAAAAGTTTAGTTATAAGCTAATTAGTAAATTAATTACATACAAGAAAACATATTTTTAATAAAATATTCCTGATAGTAATAATAATGATATTATTAAATATATATATATAAATCAAAATAAATAATAAAAGCTTAGTTATAAGCTAGTGAGTAAACTAATTACATACAAGTAAACGTTTTTTAATAAAATATACCCTATAGTAATAATTATGTTGATCAAATATGTTACTTTTTAATATCAAAAAGTTTTTCGCTATATTTTAAACACTTAGGATCGTTTGTTTGGTTCACGTTCTATTCCTAAAATTGTATTAAACAATTATTCCTCATTATTTTCAAACCTATTTTTTACAACAATTAATATTTTCTCGTCCTTTTCAATTCATGTATCGGTATATGCTTACATTATTCCGGTTCCTGTTATATCTGTGTAATCTTTAAGCTTCCTTTATTCATTATAATGATATTTGTGTGTGTTTCTTTTTGGAAATTAAGTTGAAATACTCAAGATACATCGGGGCAAAGTGCCTAAAATGTTATTAGAATCAACAGAAACAAGTGGCATTTTTTTCAACCTTTTCACTGGGTATTTTTATGATAATGAAATATGCACATATTAATCAATATCATTAATATTTAATACATATTGCTAAATTTTTTATACCAATAAAAAGAAGTATTAAATAGAGCATTTTTACAAGAATATCTACAAATAATAGTTTGACTAAATCTGTTGATACAATATATATATATATATATATATATATATATATATATATATATAGTATAAAAAATTACATCTTTTTAAAAAAATTAATAATTGGAAAATATGAATTATTTTATTGTTACGCAATTATTATCAGCAAGCCTTTTTTTTAAACACTGGATTTGAACAATTTCCGTCCCGTGGTCGTATAAAAGTACAGTGAATCTCCAAAAACGAACTTCATATTTCTTAAATAGTATGGATAGTTTTAAGCTTTTTTTTTTAAATATAAATATTATCTTTGGGACAGTCTTTTAATCAATAAACACGTTTTCTTAAAAAAAAAAAAAAAATAGATCAGGATTTTTTTTAAAGCAGTGCAGTTCCTTTGTAAGTAATTTCGCGTAAGACTGGAACTCAAAATTTAATTGGAATATACGAAAACAAACCTATAATTTTAAAGTTTTTAACAACCAGAAAAAAAGGAATTTCTACAATTTTTAAAGATTTTGAAATACAGGGAGATTTCTCATTTAAAAAAGTTTTCGAAATAAAATCTGAAACTAATGATTAAGCAGCAATAGTATGTTCTTCTAAAAAGTTCCAAGAAATTAATTAAACTAATGCCATAATCAGGTGAGGAATGTAACGAAAAGCGGTAAGTAATGAAGATAATTATTTTACTTATTCCGCAATATTTTGGTTCATTAATTTTCGCTAATGGTCAACATATTTATAAAAATTTAACATAACTCAAAATTTCTCCTAATTCCATAAGATATTTATAGGCCTTTCAATAATAGTGTTTTAAACCGTTTTAAATGTCCCTTTTGCTCTCTATTGAGCAGTTTAGAATATTTTATTTGCCGCCTTATAAAACTAAGAGCTAAAGTATACCAAAAAGGTTATCTGAATTCATCAGATAAAATTTTTTTAATATCTCTTCGTCAAACTCTAAAGAAAAAAATTTTTTGAGAATCTTTTTTCGTTGTAAATTCGTTTTTGAAATTTTAAGTACCAGAAGTAGTAAATTTCTTTATTCATACAAAAATTAAGCGAGATTCGTCCAACAAGTAACAAGTTTCAAAGGGGTGGGGACATTAAAAAAACAAAAATTGTTTATGAAAGAAATTATAATCATTGTGGCCTCAAGTTAAAATCTCATTACATTTTTTCTACTATTTTCCCGCCAAATAATGAATGGCATTGATTGATTACGCCTCAGAGCCACTACAGTTCTCGTCCGGACACTAAACCGAGCTGATCTGCATCCAAAAAAAGCCGACTGAAATTTTTATTCCCTGTAATTATACCATTCTTTATCCTTCGGCAAGGAAAGAGGGTGAACAATGAAAAAGGAAGCTGATATTTATGACCCTATTTCCTGCTTTAAACGGTGTGGCATTCAAGAAAAAGGGTCGTGGCGCCATCACCGATCGACTATTCCTTGAAATTCTGATCTTGGGACTTCTGTTTCATTCCAGAGAGAGTTAAAGAAAAGGGTATTTTTCTCCGAAGCTGTGCCAATTACCACAATGAGGAGAATGTGTTTCTGGTTATCTTATCTTACTGCGGGCCACTTTCCCTCCCCCAACTCTCCAATTTACAACTTTTTCTGACATATCTATATTATTCTATCTTCTATATCTATACTTATAATAAAGCTCAAAGTGTGTGTGTGCTGGCTCTACAGGTCAGACCGTTGGACCTACAGCTACCAAATTTGGTACATGTATACCTTGGGGGTCGGGAATGTGCACCTTGGGGCCCTTTTTTTTCGAATTTTTAATTAGAATTTGAATTAATTAAAATTTAAGCGAAATTTTGAAGTTTATTCTCTATAACTTCCGAAAATATTATCGCACAAACGTGGTTTTCATTAAACATCAATTTAAAGATTAAAAAATTAGCTTTCTAATGGCATCAGTGTTTTAATGTATAACTTAAGCTTCTATTTTTAACGAATTTTTAAAGGAATATTTTGACCATTTTTTTTTAGCACGTGACTGGATAAAATAAAAGAAAACAATGGCGGAAGTTCAAATGAAAAAAAAACAACTATCATCGCAAATCAAATCTAAAGAAAAACAACTTTTAGCACGTGAAGGGATAAAATAAAAGAAATATAAAATGTGATATTTTCTAAAGAAAATGCAAGGCAAAGAAAAGGTTTCCATAATCTTTTGCTACATTTAAATCATTTATTCATTTCTCCCTTTTTCGCTCTCTTTAAAAAAACATATTTAATATTTTAGCAACATCCTATAAAGAGAGCCAGGCACATAAGTATTTAATTGATAATTTTAGAACGCATTACTCCTGGCGAACCAGCAGATAGCCAATGGCAGTTAGTACTAAATAAAATCTTGAAACAAATTACAGCTTTTTTTAATTTGAAAATGGTGTTTTGTTTCAGATTTAAAACTCTTTTTGTACCTCAATTCGTTGTTTAAGAATTGTATTTGAAAAAAAAAATTCATTCCCAGAGAAAAACTTAAAATAGATGTTTTTTCTTCTCTGTTGCGGTCGAATATTTTATGAAAAATAAGTGATAAATGTTCAATGAAAATATTTTAGTAATAGACGTAGAAAGCTGTTCTTATATGTTTTTTGATTGAACTACATTAAAATTCATTCCATTTTTCAGTAATACTTAAGGCACACTTATTCGTGTTGAAACACTCAGAAATTTAAAAAAAATCAGAAATGATTCTGGATTTAAGTAAATGTGGTTATAATTACTCAATAACTAATTACATATGAGCGTTAACAGCATATTCATAATTATAACTGAAAATAATTTGATATTTTTGCACAAAGAAATAAACAAACTGGAATGAAATAAAACTAGGTAAAAGGGTACGGCCTTGCACGATATATTTGTATTGCTTGTAAGCATAATAAATTTTCGCAAACAAAGACGCTCTTATTTTTGTTACAAACGTTAACAAGGATTAGATGAAAATTTCCATTAAGAATTCCTTATTTAAATATTTTAAGTTGACTTATTTTCGGTGAAAAGATCTATGTACGAGAATTAATTAAAATTTAAGCGAAATTTCGACGTTTTTCAGCTATAACTTCCGAAAATATTATTACAAAACATAATTTTTACATCCATTTACAGATTTAAAAAAATTAGCCTTCTAACGGTATCAGTTTTTTTAATTTATAACGTAGGCTTCTATTTTTAACGAATTTTTTAAGAATTATTTTAACCATGTTTTTATCACGCGACTGGATAAAATAAAAGAATGCCGGAAATTCGAATAAAAAAAACTATCATCGCAAAATAAATCTAAAGAAATTCAACTTTTAACATGTGCCTGGATAAAATAAAAGAAATATAAAATGTGATATTTTCTAAAAAAATAAATGCAAAGCAGAGGATTCTATGATCGTTTGCAATATCTAAATAATAAATCTTCTTTACAGTAAACCTGATCGAATTTAGACAGGATATGCATTAGAATCCCGACTTAATGGCATATTTTTATTATCGTTTGCAATATCTGTATCATTAATTCAATTTTTTTTTCATTATAAAATGTGATAGTTTCTAAAAAAATAAATGCAAAGCTAAGGTTTCTAGAAAATCTGCAAGAGCACGTCAAAGGGAAAAATTAGGTTTTATCACCGTGTTGCCATCATTTTGAAGGAAGTTCAAATTTAAAAAAATAAAAAAACAACTATCATCGCAAATCAAATCTAAAGAAATACAATTTCAGCACGTGACTGGATAAAGTAAAATAAATATAAAATGCGATATCTTCTTTAAAAAATGCAAGGCAAAGGATTTTATGAACGTTTGCAATATTTAAATCATTAATTGAATAAATTATCTTTATTTATACTGGATTGAATTTATACAGGATATGCATTCAAATTCCTTTCCAATGGCGAATTTGTAAAATATTATTAATAGGCATATATATTGTTTAATACTATTAATTTGATCTAAATGAAGTAAATAATTACATTTTATGTAGTTTGAGTCAAACAATGCATTTATTAATAATGAGTTTTAGATTTCTTCATGCTTTTCTCTGTGAGCCATATTTTACAAAATACTTTTAATAATATTTTAAATAAAAGTTGCTACATCAATCAGTTCTCTAAATCAATCATTAAAACTGACTGATTTATAAAATTAAAGAATATTATCAGGAAAACACGTTCTTTTAGAACTTTCAGTCCATCATCTTAAAGAAAATGTTAATTTCAGGCCAATCAATGCCCGGAGTTACTTCAAGGCTAATGAATATGTCATTTAATTGAAAATTTTAGAACCCATTACTCATGGCGAACAGGCTGGTTGCCAAAGGCAGCTAGTTTATAATAAAGCTCAGTGTGTGTGTGTGTGTGTGTGTGTGTGTGTGTGTGTGTGTGTGTGTGTGTGTGTGTGTGTGTGTGTGTGTGTATTGGAACTCTACAGGTCAGACCGTTGGACCTACAGCTACCAAATTTGGTACATGTATACCTTGGAGGTCGGTAATGTGCAATTCGGAGCCCTTTTTTTCGAATTTTCAATTAGAATTTGAATTAATTAAAATTTCCGCAAAATTTCGAAGTTTTTCCCCTATAACTTCCAAAAATATAACTCTTAAACAAGATTTTTACATCAGTTTAAAGATTTAAAAAATTAGCTTTCTAATGGTATCAGTGTTTTAATGTATAACTTGAACTTCTATTTTTAAATAAATATTTTAACTGTGTTTTTCAACAATATATTTCGGATAAAACAATAAAATTTAATCTGCACGAGTACGTCAAGGGGGAAAAAATTAGGTTTTATCAGCGTGTTGCCATCAGATTGATAGAAGTTCAAATTAAAAAAAAAAAAACTATGATTGCAAATTAAATCTAAAGAAATGCAACTTTTAGCACGTGACTGGATAAAATAAAATATGAAATGTGATATTTTCTAAAAAATTACTCTAACATTCTGAATTTTTCTGCGATAACTTCCAAAAATATTGCAGTATAAAATTGTTTTTTAAATCCTTTTAAAAATGACTTTTTTTTTTTCATTGATATCAATTTTAGAGCTATAAATTCTTCTGCTGCTTCCATTTTTAATTAATTTTTAAAAATATATTGAATCATATTTTCCAACAATTAATTTCTTACAAAATTAAAGTAGAATTTAACCTGCAAAAGCACGTTAAGGGTGCCGTATACACGCCACCTACAATTTTCAAGCGTAATGTTATCCTATGGAGAAAATGCTAAGCTCTTTTTCCGTTAGATATTAAGGTTTCTGTTTTATGAAATCAACTGCAATTGATAGAAGAAATAAAAACACAGGTTTTTATGGAAGTAATTTTTTCACGGACTTATCATAGTATTTTTTAAATATTTATTAAAATATGACATAATTTCGACTGCACCATTTAAACATTTTTATTAAAAAATCTATCATAAATAAAATAAAAGTAGCTCCTATGATGCATTCTTTTGGGTATCTTCTTTCCGATGCAAATTAAAAAAATTTTTTTTTAATGTTTAAAAACAGTATTTTAGACCTAAATTGGAAAAATAGATTACACTTTCCCCCCAATGCGCCTTTAACTCCACCCATTCGCGGAAGAATACACTATAACCCCTCCCTTTACCCTCTGATTGTTTATGACTTTTCTTATCTGGTTTTCACTATGTCTTCCCCTCAACATTTTCTTTCTGTCTTTTTTTATTTTTATTTTGTTTACCATCACAGCTGTGGTCATCTGCGCAGGGGATGGGCTGATTGGTAATAATGAAATTGTTGAAGTAAAATACCCAACATCCTATAGAAATATTTCTCCAGATGAGGCAATAAAAGAAAAAAAAAATCCATTTTGGAAATTAAACAAAGATGGGAAAACAACCGTGAATAAGAACCACAAATATTATTTTCAAGTGCAGGGTCAACTGCATATAACGCAAAGGTGCTTTTGTATATTTTCAATGTGGAAGGAGAAAGGGCAAAAAACAGAAAAAATAACTCATGATGCTATATTTTGGCAACAAAAAATGGAGAAAAAATTGAGCTTCTTTTATTTTGACTGTTTATTGCCAGAACTTGTTGATCCAAGATATCCACGATCGATGAAAATTCGGGATCCATCAACTATTATAGAGGCCCAAAAGAAAAAAAAAAAGGACAAAACACCTTTAATTAAAACCCTTTCAAACAAATAAGAGTGTTTCCAAAATTTTTTGTTCTCCGCACACTTTTATAACTATAATTTGTTTTCTTTTTTTATAATTCGTCGCTACTTTGTCTACGATTTTTATCAATGTTTTATACATTTGATCTTGTACTTAACGCTCATCTTATTTATATATTTTGCAATAAAGGATAATAAATTTTATTCTTAATGGAAAAATTATATTACATTTATCGGAAAAATAATTACTGGAATTAAATTAATTTAAAGGGAGGTAAGATATAAGAAGATCTATATCCTCTTTTATTTACTAATATTTGAATATTCTCACATTTCTGAATACGTTTTCTTCAAAATCGCGGTGATCTATACTCATCTGTATCTAAATTACATTAGTTCCCTAAGCAATTTCGTTCTAAAAAAATTTTTTAAACCCGTCTAAAATGATTATTTTTTGACTTTTTAAGGATCAACACAATTTAATAGCTTTATTTTATAATTCTGATTTTGCTAATATTTATCAAATTACGGGCAATTCCGGGCAAAATCTGCTAATTACATTAGTGATTTGAGAGCTATTTTAGAAATCTTCAAATAACACTTTTTGAGAAATTTTCTTTCATCGTTATCATTAAATTAAAATTTCAACAGCAAAATGACAACAAAGCAATATATTTTTTAAAAAAATGTATATTAGCATTTCTGTACCCATATATTTTACTTTTGATCTTTCGATCTATTCGCGTATTTACATTGGTTATATTTGGGCCTTGAGAAAATAATTGTTTAACAGAACAAGTAAAAACCAACTATTACGAGCAGCTTCCAAGTGACTGAAAAATGATAATTTTGATTAATTAAAAATGAAGTGAAATTTTGGCGTTTTACGTGATAATTTCCTAAAATTTTACAGCACAAAAAGTTTTTTCGACATTTTTAAATTCAAAGAATAACCCAATTAATAATGTCACTTTTTTGCTGCAAATTTTTTTTCATATTTTTAATCTATATTAAAAAAATATTGTAAACGTATTTTTCTTTAATATATATTTAATTGCTGAAATGAAATCCAATTCTCTTTCATTGTTGCGACCAATATTTCTTTTAAACTTTTTTATGGTGAAATTATGAAAAAACGGTTTATTTTACATAATGCGTAGGCTTCGATATAAAAATATAATTTTAATATACTTCTTTAAACTTATAATTACAATTCAGGTTTCGTAAATATGCAACAGTGAAATTTTTATAAAGTGTATCCATTTTTAAATCCTGTGCCTTTTTAATGTAATAAATTATTGGATGTATACGAATCAATGTTAGTGAAATTAATTATATTAGATGAGAATATAATCTGTAATGCGCATAAACAATGCTGAATGAGAAAGTTTTTGTATTAATTAAACTTTAAATACTTTCGTTTTTCCACGTTCCCATTTTTGTGAGATTATTGAAAAGTAGAAAGATGTCTAGGACAGAATGTGGAACAGTATAAGCCTTTTTTTAACCTAGTAGTAAATGTTGCATATCTATAGAATTTGAAGTTAAAGATACTCTTGTGAGTAAGTGATCCAAAGCAAGCTGATTTTAGCAACCATAAATCTGGATTATAAAAATTAACTAAAAATAAGTTGATCACTTCTTTCATAAAAACATTTTCTTATATGACAGAGATATAAGGTTTTTTAATGTGCATTGGCATTCATGTAACAATATATTTTACTATTTTTCTTCCAATTCAGGATTATATATGGATAATCATAATTTCTATTTTGAGCGAAGCAACATTCCTACCAAGTTATTTAATTGAATCTCATTAAACATTTTCTTTTTAAATTTTAGTTACTTACAAATTTAAAAAAAACTGAGTCTTCAGAAATGCGGATAAGTTTTGACTTATTCCGGATATCAGAGAAAGAAAAGTTTGCTGTTTCTTTATTCTTTTCTTTGTTAAATATACGTGACCGGATTATATATATTATTACAAAGCCAAGATGAATTTTCATTTTGAAACATTCCAAAACCAGGAGACATTTAATCTAATATACGCAATTTCATTAATTATTTTTTCTTCCAATTTATGCTTATTATCATATTAAGTTGGTTGTATTCCACATAGGATAAATGCTATTACTTACTTTTTCTAACATTATTTTCAAAATAGTTATTTTTTCTTTTCAATGTGTTTCAAATGACTCATTTAATTAAAATTTAGGGCATTCTCTTTTTTGCGAAAATTAGGGAGAAATCAGTATCCTAGCTGCATAGAAATACCAAGTCATCTATCTATATCTATACTTATAATAAAGCTCAATGTGTGCTTGTGTGTGTTGGCGCTCCACAGGCCAGACCGTTGGACCTACAGCTACCAAATTTGGTACATGTATACCTTGGAGGTCGGGAATGTGCACCTCGGAGCTCTTTTTCGAATTTTTAATTAGAATTAGATTTAATTAAAATTTAAACGAAATTTCGAGGTTTTTCCGCTATCACTTCCGAAAATATTAGTGCTCAAACATGATTTTTACATCAATTTAAAGATTAAAAAATTAGCTTTCTAATGGTATCAGTGTTTTAATGTTATAACTTAAACTTTTATTTTTAACGAATTTTTAAAGAAATGTTTTAACTATGATTTTTTTTTAGTATGTGACTGGATAAAATGAAAGAAAATAATGACAGAAGTTCAATTAAAAAATAAACGATCATCGCAAAATAAATTTAAAGAAATGCAACTTTTAGCACGTGACTGGACAAAATAAGAGATATAAGATGTGACATTTTCTAAAAAAATAAATCCAAAGAAAAGGTTTCTATGATCGTTTGCAATATCTAAATAATTAATTCAACAAATCTTCTTTATTTACTGTAAACCTGATTGAATATAGACAGGATATGCATTGAAATTCCAATTTAATGGCATATTTCTATAATCGTTTGCAATATCTGTATCATTAATTCAATAATTTTTTCACTTTTTCTAAAAAAACATATTTAATATTTTGGCAACATCACCGAAAAAAACATTTTTAATATTTTGGAAGCATAACCGTTAGTTAAAACTGACTGATTTATAAAATTAAAGAATGTTATTAGGAAAATGTGTTCTTTTAGAACTTTCCGTCCATCATCTTAAAGCAAATATTAATTTCAGTCCAATCAATGCCCAGAATTACTTCAAAGCTAATGAATATGTGATTTAATTGAAAATTTTAGAACGCATTACTCATGGTGAACCAGCTGGTCGCCAAAGGTGGTTAGTATCAAATACGTAGCATGGGTTGGAAAATTCACTTTTATTCGCTTCCTTTTTCATTCAAGCCTATTTAATATTTTTAAATAAATAATTTTAAAATATAAAATTTTGAAAATTAGGGATCTTTTCTTTAAATTCGCTGTTAGTACTAAATCTATTGAGAGAAAGGATTGAGCCCATTGTTTAGGGATGAGTTTGAGGTCTTACATTTACATAGGCCCATAGATCTTCCCCAATTCCCTTGGATTAAAAAATTAGCAATCACGTTTCTTGCTAAAAATGAAGTCTTGCTAAACGAAATACTATAAATATTAAATTATTCAATTACTCCTTCTAAATTACAGGATTCTCTAATCTTAATTAACATAATTATGAAGAGCAATTAAATGTCTCAAAATCGAAGTACTTCAATAATTAATCAGTGATGTGTTCCATGTTCTAAAGTCCTATTCACGCGGCCCTCAGAAAGACTTTACTCTGCAACCCAAAGGGTATATTTTCTAAACGAGTTTGGGTGGTTCAAAAACCCCTCTCGTGATGTACAAAGACAGTGTCGGTTTTCAGAAGACCTCTTCCAAGAATAAGGGGAAGTTTTATTGGGGGCAGTTTGGTGGGTCGGTTGACCTTCTGAATGCCACACTCCTACACAGCAATATCTTCTGGTGACTAGGAATTCTTTTCTTGTTAGGTGTTATTCGGCTTGTCAATCAAACCTTCCTTCGTTAGTTTGGTAAACGCCTCATTTCCCCCATTGATAGGTGGCGCTTTCGTCGACATCAGGTTTTGTCCTCTGTATATGGCACTCTTAAGAATGTACCAGTGATTGCCATCATTTTAACAAAAACTGAATCATTAAATTAACTCATATTGCGAATTTAACCGAAAAAAGTGTGATGTTCAGCACGTGTTTAAAAAGAAATGTAATGTTAAGGAACAAATATAAAATGTGATATTTCCCACATAATTTCATGATAGCTTATTGCGAGTCCGAGAGTTATATAGTGCAATGAACAAATAATCGTAATGAATCAAGTAACTATAATAATATTAGTTACGTGACTACCGAAGCTTAAGTATATCTGGCAGAGAAATTATAAAGAGAGTAAGGCACATAAGTATTTAACCGAAAATTTTAGAACGCATTACTCTTGGCGAACCAGCTGGTCGCCAAAAGCGGTTAGTTATATATAAAGTCTTGTCCTGAGGAACGCCCAACATTAAGCCATTGAAGTGAAGAGCATGAAATTTAGAGGCATACTAAGAACGGAAATCTCAAGCTTTTAATTCGAAGTTTAATTAAAAAATAAAATTTTAATGTGTTTTCATTATAAAATCAAGCATATAATCGTATTAAAATTAGTTTAACGCCGTTTTAAAGGTTAAAGAATAGCTTTTAATTTGAAAAAAAAAAGCCTTTGTTTGCTTGAATGTAACTTTAAAAAAATAATTTCTGAGAAATTAGTTTCGGATACAATTTATAAAAAAGATTTTTATTGTAAATGAATTCAAAACGATGGC
>JAPMOQ010019966.1:0-10129 GCA_026543055.1 Argiope trifasciata | reverse complement strand
AATTTGATGGGATATTATCGTTTCCTGGTGAAGTATTTTTTGAGTTTTTGATAGCTTGTTTAGCAACCTGAAGATGAATAAATAGTTTAAAAGTGATATTTGAATCGTTCAAGAAATCGAAAGGAATAGATTAATGTTCCATATTATTAACGAAAAAAAATCGGCAAAGACTTTGGTCGATAACTTTGATAAATTGGATTCAAAATATACTTGTCGAGGTGACTTATAACACTTTACAAGCTCACTGCAATTATCTGTCAGTGATTTAAGCCGAGTAAGGTCTCTTGTTTTTCCAGTAATGCCAAATAGGACCAAGAGTATGACTTAGCTACTTCATGCGTTACATTCGTTTGCACAACCCCTTTTTTTACAATGGGAGGGGAACATTCACACACATCACAGACAGAACACAGATAAAGAACAACTATGCCAGAACTGGGACAACCCAGATCAGGAGGAGGATGCCCTAGCTCTATGCCAGAACGCTGGCATCAAAAGTATATTGATAGTTTAAAATGATTAAGTTTGAAAAATTCATTTTTTCATTCGAATGATTGTATACTTTATTAAGAAGTGAATAGAACAATTAGAGGGTTTCTTATTGTGTTACACATTTTGTTTCAATAATTTCTTCCTGCTTTTTTAAGGTGATAACGAAGTTTCACAGTGTATTTTTTGGGCTTGTTCCAGTATGAAACTGACAAAGGACTTTTTTTTATGAAACAACTGTTGAAGTATTTTGATATTGTGACAAGAGAAATTCCACCACAGAGGCTAGAGGTAATTATAATTTTGGTAATGTGATAGATTTTTATGTTCTTAATGGACTCTGAAATGTTTCTAAATAATTAATAGACTATTTTTTGAAGATACGTTTTTAGAAGATTATTTCATAGCACTAATTCAATCAATTGCTTTAATCTTTCTGGATAAATTTTCCAAATTTGACTATTTGGTTGCGATTGGATTATGATCGCATTTGAAATTTGAATCTGAAATATAGTATTAAATTAGATGGGAAATAGATGCTGAGCCTAAAGTAAAATCAAGAAAAGAAGTTACACTGAAATCGGAGTAGTATTTGAGAAGTCAATGAAATCGTTGTTGATTGAAATATATCCATTTGATTCTCTTAACCTCTAGCTTACTTCTGGTACAAAAGTTGTGACAGGTTACGGTTCAGTACAACTGTTGCTTCAGCAACTAGTTTGGATTTCGTTTTCCCTCTTCAACTTTTCAGCTGAACCGGGGCCTCCGAGAACGAGGGAGCAATAAAAGTTTTATGTGCCTTGAACAGTGACCGTTTCAACCATTACTGGTATTAACTAAGCGATGGATATTGATCAGTTGGTGCCCTCCGTTTCTAGCATTCGATCATTTGTAATTGTGAAGGGTTTTAAGTATTTTCTGCATTAAAATTCTATAGCATCGATTCTGGATAACTAAAACAAAGTACCGTATCACACTTGATTATCATATGAGTAATTAAGATTATTTATTTTATTTAATAGCATTTTTTTCGATTTTTGAATTTTAATGTGAAATATACATTAAGCCTAAAATTCTTTCTAGCCTCTTAGCATTAGAGGTTCTTTATTCATTGCAGAGTATAAACTAGTGGTTTAAGGATTCATACAATTAAATTTGTGTAATGATAATAGCAGAATTATTTTGTTTGCTAAAAATATTTTTTGACTTCATAGAAAACTTTTTTTTGTTTATTTCCCTAATTTTTTGCGTTCAATTTTTTAAAAACTTTTTTTCCCAGGAAATATTTTACTTTAAAAAATAACTGCAAATAAGGCGATAGCTTCTAAAGTTCAAAAAGAATAGCATTCTTATTCCAGATAAATAAAACTATCATTAAATACTAGAAAATATTATTATTTTTTAAATATCACAACTATTTGGAGAGATATAATTATTTATCAGCTACAAATTTATCCTAATAGCTATGTCTTATCTGGCAAATATTAAACTCATCCTCTGGAAGGTGGATTTGCTCAATTCAGACAGCTGTGTGGTGGTAATTTTAGTGTTTCAATTGAACAAATTTTAGGAACAGAAAAAAACCTTGTTAAAACGGCATTTAAAAAATATGGCTCTTTTCATTTGAAAAATTTTGTGAATTTGTGATTTTTCAGAAAAAGAAGTACTTTTTCAAATCTCAGAATTCGAAGTGAAAGGTGTAGATTTCTATATTTTAAGAATGAAGAAAAAGTGTGGAATACTTTGTATATTTATCTTTCTGAATATGTGGTTTACAAGCTAAATTCTTATTTGCAATGCAGCAACTGTATAAAAATATTATCAGTGGAAAAAGAATTGATTTTCGAAATGACAAACTCTGTAACTAAAAAATATTTGCTTGGTATTGATAAAGTAAAATTGTTATATCCAGATGAAGACATAGTTAAAATTTTTATAGGAAGTTTCAAATTATTAAAGTTATTTTAACTGATGATGAAGGTCTTCTCCACTCAGAAAATATATGATCACCATTTAAAAAAATCCAGATTTAAACATTGCAGGCATATGCTGTACATATCAATGAACAAAAGAAGAGCGCAGTCAAAAATTTATATCTGTTTTTAATAATATTGTTACGGTTTTTCCTCCGATCCTAAAATCCGTCAGGTTCTTTTTTACCTTGTATAGTGCGTGCGCATGGTGTCAGAGATGATAATGATGACACACAGACAATGATCAGCCCTTTAGTAGACGACACAACACAGACGTTTATTTACAAGACGAAGTCAGGACAGCTCACAAACGACCAATATTTATAACAGCACTATGTACAGCCGAGAGGAACACACAGAACAGCACATTGCAGACAGTAGTAGCAGCGACAGTAGTTCACTGGCAGAAATTCCGTTGTCCACAACTCACAAAGTGGCCAGCGGTTTCAGGCAGGAGATGGAATTTTTAAGGGATTCTGTCTACACTCCCGCAGGTCTCTCCGTAGCTGACTGAAACTATTCCTCTGTCTCTTCTTGCCTTTGCTTCCGACTCACTACTTTGCACAACGGGACTACTCCTCAGTTCAGAACAGCTCCGTTCTTGACGACGACACAACGGGCTACGACACAGGCTTCGTCAGAATATGCAGCAGTCCTCAGTTCAGGACTCCTCAATTCAAGACCTCTCTCTCTAGGTCTACTCGATCAATTCCACAGAGCTACTTGTCTTCTTCGTTGAACACCAGTTCGTCGTATTTCGGCTTAATTCCTCTTGATTCTTCTTCAAGTCTTCTCCTTTCCTTTTTTCCACTGTGCTGATTCACACCACCGCTTCAGATGGTTGGCCCTTATACAAGGTGGCCAGAAATAAAACACCCCTACTCTGACCTCCATGGATATCGAACTACTCAGTGTAAAGGCTCAAAATTTTGTACACATACTATTCAAAATATGGGGAAACGGATTTCACGAAAAAAAAATTAGTTCCTGAAATCACCGATAGGTGGCGCTGCACAACTGGAACTATGATCAAAAGACACAAATAATAATAAAAATTAAAATGTTTATGCGGAATGGAATGCTTCCATGCTTCCTTTTTAATTTTTCTGCCCCTTATGGAAAATAAAAATAGTAAAGAAGCTAGAACTCCCGTTGTAACTGCAATTTCATACTGTAACCAGAAAAATTTGCATAAAGCATGGTTAGAAGCCATGTTCTGGGTATAAAAGAAGTTAAAAGGTGGGGAATGTCATTCTTATTAGTGATGGCTGTCACGCTGCCAGAACGCGCTTTGCTTGTGAAGTTGTTTTACGAGAATAAAGGAAATGCTCCAGCAGCACTTCGAGAGTTTCGCCGACTTAAGGATTTGCGTAAGGGACCATTGCTTCCACAAGCTCTCAGGAGAATGATCGCTCGATTCGAGGAAACTGGACATCTTGGAGTTCAGCCTGGTCGAGGACGCAAACCGGTTCGTTCAGATGTCGTTGAAGATGTTGCCACCGGTATTGTTGAACAGTCAATGGATAATGTTTTAGGCTGCAGTAGTGCACGTGCAGTGTCACGACACTTGGGTGTTCCCTATAGCACAGTGTGGAACGTACTCAGAAAAATGGTGCGTTGTTTCCCGTACAAAATCCGCCCTAATCAACAATTGCTGGCCACAGACAGGGAGATGCGACTGACCTTTGCATTGACATTTCTTGCTAGAGTTGAAGTGGATGCATCGTGGCCGTGGCAGATTCTGTGGAGCGATGAGGCCCATTTCCACCTCAGTGGAACAGTGAACACCCATAACTGTCGCATATGGGACACGACAAACCCCCGTACCTTCCAAGAGATTCCACTCCACTCACCGAAAGTTACAGTCTGGTGTGGATTCACAGCCACATTCATCCTTGGACCGTTCTTTTTCGAAGAGGTTACTTCCAATGGCCTTGAGACATGTACCGTGACGGCCAACAGGTACAAAAGGATGCTCGAAACATTTGTTGTACCCCATTTGCAGCAGCGCCAATGCCTTGACACCATTACTTTTATGCAAGATGGAGCACCTCCACACATTGGACTCCCTGTGCAACAGTTTCTTCGCCAACATTTCACCACTGACAGAATAATCAGTCGCGCGTTTCCGACAACTTGGCCATCTCGTTCACCGGATCTTAATCCGTGTGATTTTTGGCTTTGGGGACACTTAAACAACCTTGTTTATCGAGAACGTCTGATAACCTTGGCAGATTTGAAAGAGAGTATCAGTCTGCATGTGAGAAGCATCTCAGATGACCAGTTACGATCCGCAGTTGAACAAGCTGTCCACAGACTTCACATTTTACATCTTCAGGAAGGGAACCATATTGAGCAGCATTCCCTGCATCGATAACGTCCTTGTTTCATGTATGCTTGGTACTTTCAAATAAAATGTGTTTAAAACGTGTTTTTGTGTCTTTTCAGCATACGTCCAGTGGTACAGCGCCACCTATCGGTGATTTCTGGAACTAAATTTTTTTTTCGTGAAATCCGTTTCCCCATTTTTTGAATAGTATGTCCACAAATTTTCAAGCCTTTACACTGAGTAGTTCGATATCCAGGGAGGTCAGAGTAGGGGTGTTTTATTTCTGGCCACCCGGTATATACCGGCGGGAGGCGGGGCTAACATCTTCTGGACCAATTAGGAGCATTCTGGATGTATCTTGACTCCTAATGGATGGATCGGGAAAAATGGCCAAATGGTCGCCAAGTTTGTCGCCAAGCCTTGTGACCTCTGACGTCACACCCATTCACTATCCAATACATATAACCGTAAATCGCTCTTCCTTACGATGATAGTATCAGAGCAGGAAAACAAAACTACACGTTCGAAACAATATATTTTTAAATAATTATTCCTCGCTTGAAAATAGTAAGTTAAGCAAAAACAAAACAAAAAAAACTGGATATTATTAGTGCATTTTAGTAGTATTCATGGAAACAAAATATTAATATTAACAATAGAATTCAAGTTGTTGAAATACAAAAAAAAATTTTTTTTGAGAGAGACAATGTCTAACCACACCTCCTCGTGGTGCTTTTTGGAGAATTCTGATTTTAAAGAATCAGGTGGCTGACGTCATTCTGACAATTTAACGTTAAAAATTCAATCATTTTTATACAAACTTTACTTTCAAATAGTGTTAAAATGTTACCTAGGAAAATATTTTAAAGAAAAGAAATTACTATCTTAAACAGTTTTATAGTAATTCTCTGAAATTATTTTTCATGCCAAATGCCAGAACTTAAAATCAATTAATATATATTCCAAACATATTATGTGTTTATTCAGTTCATGTATAATTAAATTTAATGCTCTATGTAAAATTATCAACAAGTAAGGAAAGTATAACTATACTTTTAATTATTCTTAGATGTAAAGCTATTTTGCACAATTTATTAATGGAAGAAAAGAAAAAACTGAACGAAAATGGATGCAAGCAATACACTTAAGTGAAAAGCAAATATCGCTTAGTCAATTCTTCTTTTTCGCTGTTCCAGGCCCATAAAAAAAAGCACTCCTTCTCTGAGACCCCGGTTCTGGAGTCATGCAGTAAACATGACGTTTTCCCCCGATAACTATGCTTTTTCCTAAATGTTTGTATTGATTGTGTGTCCATCTATTGTATTTGGTGTGTTGTATCCTTTAACACTTCTTTAAAAAGCTTTAAATAAGTTAAGCTTCTTTTTTTAAGAGTTTTGTTTTTCCCTAGCAAGAAAAGTTTTGGTGCCCAACGGTAACTAGTTTTGTTAACGGTTACAAAAATTATTTTCAACTAGCACCTTTAAAAGAAGGGGAAAGCATTTTCTAGTTTCTAGCACGAAATGCCGCATTCAAAGGATTTATTTCCGAGTTTGGGTTGCCGATGCTTGAAGGTTAAAAGGTAATGCGGGTTCAAATCACTAAAGATGAAAACTGGAGAGGAAAATGAATTTTTAAAAAAAGCTTTTGTATTTGATATGTTAAGGTCTTGAGGGGCATATAAATTTATAATGCATTTTAGATCATTATTGACAATTTTGCCAATGTTAAAATTAAGATTTAAAAAATGCTTTTTTGAATGTTAATTCCGAAGTAGAATTTTCTTTTCCTCTTTTATTTTAGTGTACATGAATTTTAAATTCGTGCTCATAGTAACTTGTAGCAGATTGTTTCAATTAATTTACTTTCTTAATGCAAATAAACTGAAATTTTTAAATATACATTCCATTTTAAACTTTTAACAGCTATAAAATCAATAATCTGGGCGAATAAGCTGGTCGCCAAATGCGTCTTGTTCCGTTTAATATTCGAATGGTTTACAAGACGGATAAAATAGCGCAATTACAATACCGAAAAAAATCATATAGTTGCACCGGGCATTTGGGTTTTTAACAGTGATATGATATAGATCTGTTTTTCATTAGAAAGATCTGTTCATTCAAGTATGCAATACAATTAAAACTACACAGTTTTAATACCTGTCAATTTTGCGGTATAATGAACATGGAGAAGAGAAACTAATACTTGAGCGAACCAGCTGATTGTTAAATTACTTAATAAAAAATAAAAGTAATTAATTTTAGGAAATATAGATGCATAAAACATATTTTTCAGTAAAAAGAGAGTTTAAAAAACACATATCATGTAAAAGCATGTAAAAAAAAACAAAAAAATTATAATAATAACAATAATAATTTAAACTCTTAGTTTATAAGCTTACCAAATTATTTTTTCGAAATTTTGTTGTTAAGAAGTATATTACTTAGTTTCTGAACTATGAAATAAGCTGTATTTCTATATATTCGTTAAATTCCGGCCTTTTTTTATAAATACAATAGAGCTTTTCGCATTTGAAAAGTTGAAACACCAACCTTTTAGCAAACGGCTTATTTTGTAGTTCACAATCTGCAAAATACATTCAGAAATTATTAATTTATGGAGTTTTTTTTAAGAAATTTTTTCTATAGTTTAAAATGCGAGATGATAGCATTTAAAAGATTTAACATTGCAAATATATAAATGAATCTAATTTCTCAAGGAATAAGTAGAGAAATTCAAACTGTTTTAGGATATTTGGATTTTAAAATGCAGAGCAAAGAATATTTCATATTTCCATCAAAAATTGACTTTCCAGCACACTCCAAGAATCCTCACATTGACCTTAAAAAGTGGACTACGTACAAATTCCGCCGTTCTGCCGAGTATTTTATTACTAATCCGATTATTTAATGCTGTAGATGCATTTTTATAACTTTTAAATCAACATATATAAAGTATGAATTCAAACAAACTCCCCCCACTTTTATATTTTTCAATAGACCATTAGTAATTTAAATAGATGCAAACCACTTCGGTAAAACTGCTAGAAAACTTCTGCGAACTTCTTTACTTCTGCGAAAAAAAGAGATGAAGGTTTTTTATAAGCATAAAGTAATAAATGTTGTTTACTGCGATTACTTTGGGATAATTTATATAATATTACAGATTCACAATAGTAATCGAACATTTTTATTGCAACATGAGAAAAAAAGGGAGGGGGGGGGACAACGGGAGTGGTCTTTCTTAAAGTTTCTCTTATACTTTGTACTAATGTTTTTATGTCAGAGAACGCCTTGCATAACACTAGCAATTAGTAATTATGAAATATCAACTTTTGGCCTAAATATAGCATTTTTTGAATTTCTCTTGTAATCCTTGAAGAATTATTTGGCGATTAATCCCTGACATGCGATTAATTGTGTCAGAAAATCGAATTCATGTTTTAGAGAGTTTTCTCAACTGATTGGGAAAAAAGTTTGATTTAGAAGTAATAGTCAGATAATAGTAAAATCTCATACCGACTTTGTTATATTTAAGCCATTGCGTCTTTGAATTATCATATTTAGATGCTTTCGGAAGTACAGACCGACAGACGTTAAATACCTAGTTATATTTGTTTCAAAATTTGGAAGTTTCCTCGACTACAGATTTTAATTTTATGTGTCGAATTTTATATATCTAGCGCTCTTTGTTTTTTAACTATCGTATTAAGTTATGCTCGAACAACTGGACCGATGGACTTTCTCTCAACAGATTTTATTGAAAATTTAATAGAGATCTGAAAATTTGGTGTAAAAACCGTATACCACATTTCAATCGTCTAATTCGAAGCGTTTTGGAGTTATATTTAAGCATTTTATATGCAAACAAAAAAATTCCTAAAATATACTTTTCGAATTCAGGGTGCTCTAAAACGTTGAGATTCGTTAAAACACAAATTCGATTTTATGTTTTTGTTTTGACTATTACTATACTTTATACTACCTATTCGAGAAATTTTAAAAATTGTTTCGGACCATTTATTTCAAAAATAACCATTTAAATAGTCCTTAAATGTTGCTCCACAATACTTAATCCATAACGTTTTATTTATAGAAAGTATTGTAAAACGAATAGTCCATACTATAAGAGGTGATAGCACTCGCCAAAACAAACAACTTTCACCGTACAATGTAGGACCGGAAAGTCACATAAGGGCGCTTTGTTCGAAGTAGATAACTCCTCCCTCTTTTGCAAATACTATTCTCCTCAGACATGCCTCATTATTCGAATTCGTGGAAGGCAGATGTGCTGTTCTTGTACGGGCGTGAAAATGACAATGCTAGAGACGCGTTAAAATTTTACCGGATGCGTTTTCCAAACAGGACGCTACCCGATTGGAGAACATTTCAACGTTTACATAGGCAAATCTAGGAGACATGTTCATTTCGCAGCAAAAGACAAGATACAGATAGACCACGAGAACGAGTAGAGGCAATCCTGGGGGCAGTGGAAAACCAGTCTCAACAAAGCACGTGATCAATAGCTTGGGAACAAGGGATTCACCATGTGATGGTATGGAGTGTGCTACATGAGGAAACGTTTCATCCTTGCCATCTCCATCGGGTCCAGGCCTAGGTCTTATCACACGGCGAAATATCTTCGGCAACGACAACGAAAGTGACGTCACTTCAAAGTTTCACATGATTGGTTGAATTTCGTTTGTAGACAATATTTCCGTCACTATCGTCGGCATTTTCAAACTTGTTAGAAAAAGTTGTGGATTACGAAAAACTTGCTTGACTGGTTCTTGAGGGTAAAAACGGAAAACTGCTGACGAAAAGTGCGGACAATACTTTGCCGTGTGATAAGGCCTGGCCGGACAGACTACTGGTTTTCCACAAAGTGTAATATTTGCACGGTGGTTCTTGTAACAGAGCACACAGCAGCCCCAGTTCGCAGCATCTGTCCTATTCATGGATGAAGCTATATTCACTTGTAATGGAGTATTCAATATGCACAAAATCATGTATGGGCTGCAGTAAATCCACATGTTACACGTTCGAGGGGTATCCAGCAAAGACTCTCCGTGAATGTGTGAGCAAGAATGATCCATGATTATTTAACTGAGCCGTACCTGTTTCCGTATAGATGGAAAAAGTACCTCATCTTTCCCCAGCAGGCTTTGTCTAATTTATTGCAACATGTACCAGCAAATATTCGAGGCATCATGTGGTTCCAGCACGATGGAGCACTAGCTCATATTTCAGGAATGTATGGATACCGCCTTTCCGAGCAGATGGATTGGCCATGGGGGGGCAGTCTCTTGGCCTTTCAGATCTCCCTATTTGTTTTGCTTGGA
>JAPMOQ010019964.1:0-17518 GCA_026543055.1 Argiope trifasciata | reverse complement strand
ATGCGTTTGAAATTCGCATTAAAAAAAATTTTTTTTATAGACAATTGTACTATCCCTACAACCATCCCGTAGAATTAAACAATAAGCAGATCAAGTGTCATTGCAATTGGACAAACGGTTTAGGAAGGCATAAGATACATACAGACAAACATTCATTTTTATTTATACAGATAACAAATCAGTATTGGTAAGTATTGCACATTTGCATTAGATAGCCTTTTTCTTTAATTCACTAGCAAAAATTGAATTTGCATGGTAAATTAATACAATGCTCCATTTTGAAATTCTTGCATTAATATTTCGACTTTTTTTACCCTATTTCAAAAGCGAAACAAATGTTTATTGTGCTCCAGATTACAAGCGTGGTGTTTTCAAATTAAACTTCATGCTTTGTGATTCCATAAATCTAAATATGTTTCCAGAACCAAAAGGAATTTAGATTTGGTTCTTTAATTTGAGTGGCAAAGCCGTTAGATTTTTCGATTTCTACATATACAATTTATTGTCGGAATATTTTACTTGGTCATTTAATCAGCATAATGTCATTGCACAGCGTGGAAACCAGTTCAAGGTAAGATTCGAATTATCTTTTCATCATAAAAATTCCTTTTCATTTGAAACGCGGTGGACAATTAACGTTACTCCAAAGAAAAAATCATAGGAAATATACAATTTAAAAAAATCACACTATGCATAAGACAAAAAAAATAGCTTTTACGATCAAACTTTCACAATATTTTGAATATTGTTTATAGAAAGGGTGACAAAAACGTAAGTAATAAAAACGCACGTTTATTTAAAAAAAAAAAAAAAAAAAAAAAAAAATGTTTTATGATCAAACTTTCACAACGTTTTGAATGTTGTTTACTGAAAGAGTGACAAAAATGTAGAATATGATTGAAATTTTATCGAAAATAAATAAAAAAACTATAAAAATACCATCATATTGAGGGCACCTAGAAATTATTTTGAATTTAAATGAAACGAAACACAATTAAAATCTTAAATCTGCATTTAATTGCCATAATTATATAATTAGTAATAGTTTTTTTAATCTTTTGTATCAAAAACATTCTATTTCGTTTAGAAATTAACAGAATTTCCTTTGTAATGATCTTTTATAAAATACTAGCTGGTACCCGGCACGCTGCTGCTGCCACCGAAAAAAAATAATATTAACTGCAATCCATTAATAATTTGGCAATGCTTTATCCAAGTAGCACGAACGGTACGACAGTATATAGAATACGAGCAAACAAATATTCATTTTTATGCATTAGATTTATTTATTCTTCTAGAATTGTAAACCTTGGTGTTCTTACAGAATGGTAATGAAAGAAACTATTTATTGTAGATTGTTATTCGTTTCATATTCGTTCGGAATTCTAAAATTTGATTTTAGAAAATGTGACTAAATTATTTTCTTTTAAGACGAATTAAACATAGAAAATATACTAATACCATAAAATCGTTAATATAGTTGATAAGATATTTTTTTTTTTGGAATTAAGATGGTGCAAAATTATTTGTACTATTATATTTACTGCGAAAAAGGCTAACATTTAATTGAAATTAAAATCCCCCAGGATTGGTCTCCCCAAAACTTTCTCTCATAATCTTTAATAAAGTTGTTACTCTGAGAATGACATTTGCATTCAATAGCTACAAAATATGAAACTTTCACTTGGATTTAGCATTCCTACTGAATCTATTGTCTCCTCGGCAAGTTATTTGGAGATGAATCCCTGGTAAATAGATGCGGTTGAGATTCGATATTTTTGTTTTTTTAATTTTTAGATAACTGTAATATCCCTAAAATCATCCCGTAGGCATAAGCAATAAGACCAAGATTCATCGCAATCGGATGAACATTTTAAGGCAGAAGAGACATACAGAAAAAAACGTACTTTTTTATTTATACAGATATAATGTCTGATTTCACGAAGAGATGTAATGCTACTAATATAGAGTGATGGATTTTCTACTGAATATGAAATCTGTGACCTGAACTATGAGAAAATGGTAAGAAAATTCTTTGACTATCCTAATTACTTATGAAAAGGAACATATCAGAAAAACTAAACGGAGGCATCATATATTGAGTATTACTAATAAATTAAGGCATCGTAATATGAATAGATAGAGAATGTTTATTTGAATTTTGAAAATTAAAGTCAAAATTAGAGTTAGCATTGTATTTTCAGATTCTTATTTTCATTTTTTATTGTCAGATTCTTATTTTAGTAATATTCCATAGATTTTTTGTTTTTGGAAGTTTTTGAATGAAGAGCATAGTTGCCTATTATTTTTTAATTAATTAAAGAAGATATTTGAAATAATTTACCTGAAGATGTTGGAATATATCGATAATAAAACATTTACTTCAATATATAAAAAGATGGGAAAATATTGGCTATCACATACTTCAATTCTTAATATATGAACTTTTGAAAGAGGAATAGGGTTTTGCTTTTTAAAAGAAAAATATTTTGTCCTTCTTGTCCATAAAATAGTATGTAATAGTAAAAAATGGAGCTGAAACTTTAAAAAAATGACTCTTTTATAATGAGTTTTAGCTATAAATTCATTTTTAATCAAAAATATATTTGACTATAAAAAAAAATCCTAAATATAGAGATATAATACAGTTTCAAAAACACAAGTTACATCAATATCAATATGTATAAAGATGACAACAGCCTAGAAAAATTTATAGATTCTATTTGCAGCACTGTTTCCATCAATTCAGTTAACCAAGCAGAACGTCATCGGTAGCCATTATCTGTGTAAATATTTAAAATTGCATGAGCTAATGCTCCCAACTTTCTAGCTTAATGGACCTTTGAATAGTCATCAGCAAGGGAAAAAAGTCAATAACCTTGACCTAATAAAAATTTTCCAGGCGCAAATCATCCAACGTAAAGTAGAACAAATGCTACAACATATATCACTAATTTCTATCCTTTTATTTTTATTATTATTATTATTCTCACCCAAAACGAGTATTCTTCCATAATGTCCTCTGCAGTAATTCTCCAGAGCACATTTCTCCCAATAATTACCCTCAGAGAAGTGTGGCTCGGGTAATTATGAAAAACAAAGATGGATCGTCGGCTGCCTTTGGCGAGAAAATTATTCTCGATTAACTGGGTTATCTGCGATAAAAAGCGTCCAACTCGGGGCGTGGCCTGCTTGAATATGAATCAGACGCTATAAAGAGATAGATCAGGAATTTTTTGGAAGCCAAAACCCGTCGCCAAAAGCGTACCCATTGCCCCCGTTGTCCCAAAAGAATGGATGGTCAGCGCAGACTAAACTCAGCTGTCGCGCGGTTGATGATGATCGAAATGATCAATGGTTGTCTGGCTGGGTTGATTATCCTGATTCTTCATAGATGTGCGCTCGTGGCCATATCTGGAAGGCTTTTTTTTTTCATCTATGACGTGTTAATCTCTCGTCAGAGTTGCGGAATGCTGGAAAGGTATTATTAAAGAAACCTGCCTGGTGGAAAGGCAATGCCTTCATGGAAGGAATTCTCAAACTGCCGATCATCGTTATTTCCACACAGGAAATTAGAGCATCTAACCTGAAGTGGAGATTGCTGTGGATAATAATGTAAACGGAACGAATAGGCTGAGCCTATGAAGGGGGCCTGGTGTAAGAAACCATTTGTGACCCTAAATATTTGGCAAAGTGTTGTTTTTTTAATTCAGAACATTTGCATATTTATTCAATGATATCTAATTTGCTTTTTGCTATTAATTACTCCAGGAAAATTACAATTTTACCAATTCTTTTTTCGATATTTAGTATTATTGCAAGTGCCTTTAAGCATTATATATGTTATGAGAATGGATGGGACAAAATGTCCATTCAACCTCAATTAGATTAGTGTCTAGGGTCACTGATTAAAGAGAAGCTTTTAAATGAAGACAGTAAATTTATTTACAGCAAAGAATACAAAAAAGACATTAACAATTAGGACAGGATATGCTATTTACAATAGAGATGCCTTTAGATGACATCAAAGATGAAGCCTAATCAAGTGTTCCATGGCACAACTATGAACCATCGTTGCGTATTAAATAACCATGATTCGAAACAAATGACCCTCTCTCTTCGTGTGCCGAGCGAATGTTCACGATTCGCTTTTCTGGAACTTGACGTCACACGTCTTAGACTTTGGATCAAGGGTACTTTAGTAGAATCCCTGTTGCCATCTATTATAATAAAATAAAACTAAATGTGGAATAATAATGGCCACTAATTACATCGCTACATATGTATATGCTTGCCCAAAGATAATTCTCTATTTAATCTTAACACGTTCACATACATATGAAAGAACAGACCAGCAAACGGCAAATCTTTTAGTAGATGTGGATCCAAATTTGAAAAAAATCTACAATTTTGATGATAAATCCTAAATTTTATCTTTCTAGCATTTTTCGCTTGACATATTTGAAAAAACACATAAAGATATTTTTTTTCACGCGTTGACTGCTAACTACGAGAAAACTCGTCGATTGCGTTCTTTTCTAGTACGCCAACTACGAGTTTTCTCGTACTGTGTTTATTTGCCATTTTTGTGCAGCGACGAATAAACTCATAGTATATCCGTGCTCATATCGATAGATAGCTTCTGGGAAAAGAACAAAAAAAAATCAATGCTGGTTTGCGCAAACAGAAAATTTATTAAAAAAACGAACAAAAAATATAATACAAATTAGTTGAAATTAGTGTCATTTTAGGCCAGATTTCTGAAAATCGACGTGGCATTCAACTAGTTAATTTGCTTAAAGAGGGTTCTGCATTTATTATATTTAGTAGCTGGAAATGTAAAGGATTGAAAAAAAAATATTACATCAGATATAGACAAAAGTAGATAGCTGATGATTTGTAAGTCCATTTGAATCCAGCCTCAGCCTCGACTTCTGGATGACGGACACGCCGCTCTGTCTGAACATGGCTGAAGGGGATTTCTTTATTCATAAATAAACATTTTCCACCTTTTTATAGATATCACTGCAATGTTTACCAAAGCATCCGTCGAGGCTCAATCAGCCACATGGAAACAAGCTTGTAGACTTCTAGTATGCGTAACATCATTTTGTTCAGAACACTGTTTCCTTTCTTAATCACTGTGCCCCCCCTCCTCAGCCGCGAGGCCCAGGTGCATAACACCCCCTGCATCCCCCAGATGACCAGTCCTAAATCATAGCAATTTTACTCCTTCTTTGATTCCTTTAATCAAAAGTTATTTTCTGAGATAGAAAAAAAGGTACGAAAACACGGCATAAAATTCTCATTAATGTAAAAATTATTAAACATGGTGGTGGGTCTAATGCCACTTGGTCATACCAATCCCGAATGAGCGGAGCTCTTTCGAATGAAGGCAGAAGGGTGCGCCTTTCGCTGTGAACGAGCACCGTTCAGGTGAAAGGAAGACTCTGCTCCAACACACACTACAGAACCTTTGCTAGGTGGCTGTCGAACTCATTCATACACTCATTCATTCTTCTGCAAGTCAGAATTGAGATCCAGATCAGAGACCGACTCAGTAGGCCCAGAGGTATCATTTGTTATGGGAACTTGGAAGACTTTGCAGTCATGACATATTTAACCTGCCCCAACTGCCATTAGCCAACACGGCGGTCTTTGTTCGAGACGAGGACAGAACTCGCCACCTTTCGGTAGCGAGACGGACGCTCTTTCAACTAGACGACCGTGACCCATTAAACGTATTTAAATAAATACAATGAAAAAATGAGAAATATATAAGTAAGTATGTGCAAAAATATGTGTAAAATTACATTTATGAGAAAGCCATCGTAGAATAAATGAAAAAAGATGAAACGAAAAACATTGATCAGTTTTACTTTAAATTATTTTTACTTTCTCGCACATGAAGTATAAAGAAAGTTTTGCAATGGCCGAAAAATTCGAACTTCAAATTTTGAAAAATCTTCCTGGTTCATCATCCCAAAACTGGAAAAACACATTTTTGGCAAATGAATGTCTCTGATAAAAATAACTGAAAAAGGCTGAAACATGAAGCAATTTCATCTCTTCTGTGTTTAAAAAGATAATACATTAAGTATAAGGAAAAAGTTTTTTCCTTAAATCCAGAGCAATTTCGGGCATAAAACAAATTCTATTGGTTTTATTGAATTATAATACTTAAAAAGGGAATAAAATTAATAGGTAGATTAATGGACAGTTTAAGGATAAAAACTAATTATTCTAAATAGAGTAATGTTAAGATTTTTTAAAATTCTTTATGCATTTTATAAGTGACTATCTTTATTACTCAATTTTATCAAAATTAAAGAATTATTATTCACACAATCAAAAATATTTTTTGAAAGAAAAAGCTACTGAAAGAAGGATAAAAAATCAATGATATTTGTGCCAATAAAAAAACTGTTTTATTAACTTTAAGTTTTGTACTTTAAAACTTTTTTAATCCAATCAACGCCTAGTACATCAGCTAATATTTCATGAAAATTTCTTCTACTATTATTATCAATGACTTTTTAATCGCAATGTAACCTCAACTTTACAAGGAAAGTAGAGTTAGGTTTTTATTTATATATTAATGAGAATTTCAGTTTATTATATTTCATAATCACTTCCTTTTAAACACTAATTTTAAATAATCAGATATGAAATTATATATTTTTCACCTTTCAGCCTATATTTTCTGTATCTCTGTACATATGAGTATTTTACAGAATATTAAATTCCTATTTGACAGAAATATATCACCGAATCTCCCCGATTACTTTATACTAATAGTAAATTTAATAAATATTTTTTTAAAAAAAGAATCAAATGAGTAAGATAACGGAGTTGAGATAATAATTACTCGATTTCTAAAGATAACATTAAAAAAACTTGTCACAATTTTATTTTTTCCTTTCCTTTTCCATTCCATTTAAGTGATTTACAAATCCAAAACAAGGAAATGGTTCCGTTTTAGTGCCTTAATACGGTAAAAGAAATCGTCGAATTTTGATTGAATCTGTCTGAAAGACGTCTATTTTGAGTATTCATTTAAAGATTAGTGTTTGCTTCCTGGAGACTGATGTCTTAGTCTAAAAGCGACGCTTGTTACAACTGTTTGAAACACAGCACCCGCGGGCAAAGAAACTCTGACAGCATGTTTGAGGCAGTCAAACATTACGGTGATAGACACAAACAGGGTCCAAAAATAACGCTTCCTGCCGTCTTCAGCCGTCATTCTCCTCATTCTAACTTTTCTCACGGTGTTATTCAATCGCGTGACGGGTGATTTTTCGGCCCATTCTCTCAAAGCGAGGCGAAGCGCTCTACACAAAATGAAAAACAAGTGAACGTTTTCATTACAGGTCTTAATTTCGTCTCCATGCTTTGTTTTGCAAGACAATTTCCTTCATTCTCGATCTTTGCTTAATAAAGAGGACAGTCGAGGCTCAGCCAGCCACATGGAAACATCCCTAAATCAAGTGGTGTTTTAAAAAGGGAATGGAGAGAAGAAATAAAACTACAATGGTTTGACAGATGGTATAGGTCCAAAGAAGGAAGAGTCACTTTCAACTTTATTCCTAATCCTGAAATCAAAATGAGAAGATACCATCCACTTATAATCCAAATAATATCTGGACATGGGAGATTTCCTGCCTATTTGCAAAGATTTGGAAGAATGCAGGAAAATAAATGCATTGGTGGAGAAATGGGTACTGTTTACCACTATTTAATGGAATGTATGGAGGTCTCAGAGTGAAAGAAAGACCTGAAGATTGTCAATAATGATTTGAGTACAGTACTGATGGTACCAGGTCAACTCAAAACCCTGAAGGATAAGATGTGAAAAAGGGACATATTCATTCCAACTGTTTGAGAGAGTTCAGATGGGGAGAAAGACGGCTATCTACTACCCCAAAAGGAATGTTAGTTTGACTGTTCGGTCCGTGTAAGGTTGGACACTACTTATTCAGCACTCGACCACAACCAATCCTGTCAATATTGATACGTTCAGTGGTGGCGGGGTGGTCGACTGTATACAAAAAGAAGTCTATAAATACTTCCCAATTCATACAGTCTATGTATAGTTCAAAATTCATACAGTCTATGAATGCTTACAGATGGACAGTTTCATTCCAACTGTTTGAGAGTGTGCAGGTGGGGAGAAAGACGATGGTCGGCTGTATGTAAGAATAAGAAGTTATTTACTACCCCGAAAGGAGTGTTAGTTTGACTGTTCGGTCCATGTAAGGTTAAAACATTCTTATTCAGCAGTTAATCCCAGCAAATCCTGTCGATACTGCTACGTTCAGTGGTGGTGGGGTTGTCGGCTGTATATAGCAAGAAGAAAAAGCCAAATGGGAACAAGCTCGTAGACTTTTAGTATGCGCAACATTATTTTTGTTCAGAACACTGTTTCATTTCTTAATCTTGGTGCATCCACCCCTCAGTCGCGGGGTCGGGGGGAATAGCACCCCGAACCACCCAGATGGCCGACCCTGAGTGGAAACTAAATCATAACCATTTTTTTCCATTCTTTGATTCCTTTAATCAAGAGTTATTTTCTGAGACAGTAAAAAAAAAAAGGCAGGAAAGCAGGAATTCTCATAAATATACAAAATTATTGAACATATTTAATCAAATACAGTGAAAAAATTTAAATAAATACGGTGAACAAATTTAAATAAAAATAGTGAACACATTTAAGTAAATACAATGAAAAAATTCAAGTAAATACAGTGAAAAAATTTAAGTAAATGCAGTGAAAAAAGGAACACTGTCAACATGTTTGAGTTACCAGTTTGAGGCAGTCAAACATCACTGTGATAGACACAAACTCGGTCCAAAAATAAAGCTTCCTGCCTTTCTGCAGGTCTTGAGCCGTCTTTCTTCTCACTCCAATTTTTCTCACGGTATTATTCAATTATGCTAAATTCACGTGACGGGAGATTTTTCGGCCCATTCTCTCAAAGCAAGAAGCGTTGTATAGAAAATGAAAAACGAGTGAAGGTTTTCATTATATGCCTTAATTTCGTCTCCATGCCTTTGTTTTGCGAGACAAATTTCCCTCATTCGCTTTGCATTTTGTTTGTTGGGAATATAAAACAGGTGTATCGAATCTGCTGTGAATTGTATTAGTGTTCACCTGAGGCAAAATCTGGGTTGAGCCGAAGTAGGCGTCTGACTTAATAGAAAGATAAATAAACAAACAAATCAATTAGCATAAATTAAAATTAAATTGGATTTAATTTACTTTCATAATGAGATAATGATAAGTAATAATTAAAAATTAATTTTGTTTTATTAATCCATATAAATAAAAATGAATGCACGTATAATTAACAGGATATCCTTCTTCTTTAGCTTTCAACTGTGAAAGAAAATCAGGTAATTCAGAGTTTGATGAAACAATGAAAGTGATTTAAATTTCAGAGCGAAAGTACCATTTTTTAAATTGAATATTAAGCGAAAAAATATTAATTTGCAAAATTTTGTTAAGATTTTCTTGGCTATTAAACTGATAAAGTTAGAAAAACAGTTCTGGTATTTCGAAAAGGGGTTTAAATAAAATTTCTGCAATAATATTTGTGGAAATTATTGTAGAAAAATACCCAGCTTTAGTTTGTTTTTATATTAATTAAAATTTAAAGAAAATAGGCTTGAGTTGTACATTCTCACCTTTCAAAATATGCAGGTTCCGAATTGGGTAGCTCTAAGTCTGATCTGTAGAGTACCAACACACAAAGGTACAGATACTATCATCTGTATTATTAGTATAGATTTAAATTCACCTTTAACTACTTAATTATATATTGTGTGATTACAATTCATAATTTAATGAAATTATTTCGATGATTTCATATTTTATTTCCACTCAATAATTAACCTTATATGTAAAAAATAATTAAATTATGTAATTCTAAACGAATGATGCAAAATATTGATTACAGTCGTTTAAATCCCCTCTTTGAGAATTTAATATAAGTGAATAAATTACGGCGTTTTGAAAATTTTGCAAAATTAAAAAAATAAAGAAAGAAATCTTCAGAGATAGTGACCTGAAAAACATAAAACTGAATATATAATATCGTAGATGAAGTAAAACATCAAATTATTTCTTTAAAAAAGAAACAAAATTCGGATAAAATGCTAAGTAAACCAGGTTACTTCTTTAACCTTTCATACGTCAACTCATTTGATTGATTTGCTTTTAACTCACAGAAATTAGAATTTTTAATTAAATAAATTATGTTTTAAAATCTCAACAATAATTAAGTCAATAGTTTTAAGAAACAATATAAACAGTTTAAAATAATCTAGTTTTCTATAGAAATGAAAAATAAGAAAGCAGTTCAGCAACATAAAGAATTAATGCTAAGTATTCATTTGGTAGTTAATAATACTTCATACATTTCCATTTTTTATTGTTGCATGACTCTCAATTAAACAATTAGGGATCATTACTGATAAATAATTTCTTCCATTTTTTTACATCTATTAAAACCCTTAAGTCTTGGTTGTAGGCGTAAAAGATGTATTCCGCTGAACGTTTTTTAAAAAATATGTCACTCATTCAATAAGAAGGGAAAACAAAATGTCGCATTATTCCAAAATTTTATATCGCCCTGGGAGTCATAAATTGAAATAGATAATGTAAGCGCAATGACGAGTTAACTCGTCATCGGTCAGTAACATTTGGGTATGAAAATACGAGTTAACTCGTCTCTGGTCATCAACGTTTGGGTATGAAAAGACAAGTTAACTCGGCACCGGTCATCAACATTTGGGTATGAAAAGACGAGTTAACTCGTCACCGCTCAGCAAAGTGTTAATAACAATCGCTGTGGACTATGAGATGCATGTCTAAGCGGATATCACTGTCTACTATCCAAAAGACAAAACAGAGAAATACAACTGCTACTCTTATTAATAAAATGAGCTAGAGACAACACGTTTATTTCACAAATAAAGCCATTTTCTATTTTATATTCAGTAAAAATATAACAACAGACTTCTCATAGGCTAAAAATTATTTGCACAACGATTTCCTTTATTAAAGAAATCACTTCACTCTGAGCTATAAATATAGTGGACACGAGGCAAATCTTACCCAATTCTTGTTAATAACAATCGCGGTGGACTATAGGATGCATGTCTAAACAGGTATCACCATCTATTAACCAAAAGATAAAATAGAGAATGCAACTGCAACTCTTATTAATCAAATGAGTTTGAAACAAGACATTTTTTTTTCACAAACAAAGCCATTTTCTATTTTATATTCAATAAAAATATTATGACAGGCCAAATTTTATCTGAAAATTATTTGCCGATTTCCTTTATTAAATTAGATTTTTAGATTTTTTAAATTAGATTTTAATAGAATGCACCCGCTTTATTGACCTTCGATGTGACCATTTTAAATCCATCAATTTTAACTTGGATTTTTTATTGGGGGAGACGCATCATCCAAACATTTTCTTAGATATCAAAGATGTGAGGATTTTACATGAAGTTTAATCTGGTTTTAATAACTTACACCCTTTTGACTAGTTTGAACACAACCAGTTATATTTTTTACAATGCAAAACTAATTTTATCTTAATGGAGAAATTTTACACTGTTTCGGCTCAGCATATTCTATATCAGAATTTTTCGCCAGAAATCCAAATCCAAATCCTTTACTGAAAAATCACTTCACTCTGAGTTATAAATCTTGCCCAATTCCTTTTCTTATTCGATGCAATCATCCAAGAATTCATTTCATTAATAAAGACCGGCTCTTAACTCTCGAGTTACGTTTCTTTTTTATATCTTTTTTCGAAGTCTTGGTACCTGTTACGCCCGGGCAGTGAGATAAGAAGGCATTCCTCCGCTTTCCTAACAGATGGTTGTGGACGCGGAAATGTCTGCCCTTTAGCTCAAAGCGGTGCCGGAAATCTAGGAAGTATTATTCGCGCGTGTGCAGAATTTGAAAATGAGGAGTTCGCGAAGGTATGATTTCTTGCCAGAAGTGAAAAATCATTATGAATGCATGATATCTTGCTTTAAACACACAATCGTCGTGTTTTCGTGTTTTTAGGAAATTAAGAATTACTTTCTCGTACGCATGTTAATGGAGTGGGAAAAAGGAAGTTGCTTAAGTTGTTGGGTATTTGAATATTCTACTATAGACTTAAAATCTTGCTTAACAGCACCTAATGGAGTAATTATTTTATTTTTATCAAAACTATTTTTTCCTTGTTAATTCAGACTCAAACCCCGAGTGGAGTCAATTCATTTTAAATAATGCATGTTAGGTCTTTGAATATTCTACTGTAGGCTTAAAATTTTGTTTAACATTTCTAACTGCAACTATTGGAGTAATTATTTTAATCAAAATCTTTTTTTTTTTTTTCCTTGTTAATTTAGACTCAAGTTCAGAGTGGAGTCAATTCATGTGAAGTAATGCATGTTAAGTGTGACTTTTTGTTTGCAATGTTTTTTTTTTTTTTTGGTGATTCTAAATATTTTTTTTGTATTTATTTTGGTAATAAAAATAAATATTCAAAATTACTTATAATAAAAAGTATTAATTACTTGTAATTAAAAATACATGCAATAAAAAAAATAATAATTACATGTAATTAATAATACTGGTTATAAAAATAATAAAAATTACTTGTAATTAATAATACTGGTTATAAAAATAATAAAAATTACTTGTAATTAATAATACTTGTAATAAAAATAATATTAAATATTAATAATATATAATAGTTTTCATATATATTTTGTAAGTATAGTTCAAATCATTATCATAGAATTCTGATTAATATTTTGACAATATTTTCTGATTTAATGAATATCACTTACTACTTCAAATAGAATTGAGCATGTTATATTATTAGCGGAAATAGATTTTAAGTGGAATTGTTGACTTTTAAATTTATAATATATTTAAGTTAGTTTTATTATAAGAATATTCTTTATTTCCTTTTAATTATTGGAAAATAACTATGAACACCAAAGAGTTGGAGAAACTATCAAAAAGGATATAGCAGAGGTACATTGCTTCATTTCGCAAAACTTTTATGTTTTGCAAAATACTTATATGTACAGAGCTACAGTAAATATATGCTGAAAGGTGAAAAAATATAATTTCATATCTGATTATTTAAAAATTAGCAGTTAATAGGAAGTGATTATGAAAAATAATGAACAAAAATTCTCATTAATATATAAATAAAAACCTAACTCTACTTTCTTTTTAAAGTTAAGGTTACATTTCTATTAAAAAGTCATTGATAATAATAATAAAATAAAGTTTCATGAAATATTAGCTGATGTACTAGACAATACAAAAATTAAAGGTAATAAAACATTTTTTCATAGGCACATATATCATTGATTTTTATTATCCTTCTTTCAGTAGCTTTTTATTTTTATTTTGCCTCGATACTTTGAATTCTTTAAAAAAAGTCTACTAATTTTGGGATTTTATTTTTAGCCTCCATTATTGCTACGGTCAGCAAAAATGTCTTTGTTTTATTGCCACGGCTTTTTTTTTTACTGCTTGAGTGCTTAAAGCTACTGTATTGTGTCCCTTTTCTTTTATACCTTGAGTAATAATCTTCGGAGGAACAGAAATCTATACTGTCTGTCCATCACAAGAACTCTGCTAGACGATCGTCTATGTTTACGGCAGGCGTTATAGAAACAAGATACTGTAGGGAAGGGTTTATTTCTCGGAGGTAGAAATCCATTCAAGCTTCTTACGTAAGCTCTTTTATTGCCAAACTGGCGATATTATGTATTATCTAATTTAATTTTTGAAAACGAATTTTAAAAAAATCCCCAAAAGGAAAACCATTTGAGTATTGGTAATATTGAAAATATCTTATATTCCTTTTATCAATATACAAAGAATAAAGCAGATCAAATAGAAAAATTGAATAATTATTTTTATGTCTAACGATAGCACAAGAAGAAAAAATTAAGAAGTAAAATCACGCAAGACAAAAAATTAATCGTCTTCCTTTCATTTATTTTAAAGAAAAAGAATACATTCCCTAGTCTTCCGTCCGATTCCACCCATTCAAAATGGATCTTCCCTACCGAAGCCTGTTTCTATAACGCCCGCCGTAAACATAGACAATTGTCTAGTAGAGTTCTTGACGAGGACAGACAGTGATTTTAAAAGACTTCAAACATTGATTAAAATCATCGAAAAACTTTTGCTGATTAGATTAAATATAATATAAGTTAGTTATTGCCATTAAAAAAGATAACTGTATGATATTTAAGTCGGTATATAAATCTCCCTTTCGTGAAAGGATTATTTCAAAAATTGATGGACAGGGATTATTAAAAACACCAAAATTGTACCTATTTTTTACTGTTTAATTGAATATTTTTGAAAATTATTACATTATTTAAATTATTACTGAAGTCGTATTCTAAAAATAATGCTTACAAGTATTCCAAAAATAATACGATCACATGCATATTTGAATAATCGATTCAAATATGCAAGCTTAAAAAAAGGAAAATTAAGTATAAAAAATAACAAGTTATCCCTATTATAAAAATTAAATTTAGTGAATAAATAACTATTCTTCATTATGTAAATTATTTTGTCGGATATTATTAAAGAAAAGCATGTTCAAAACTGTTTCAATTTATATCAAAAATAGCTACATCATTATGCATATTTCCAAAAAAGAAAAAAGTTAAAAAAGGAGGAAACATTTTCTGCTCTGCTTTCTCGTTCCGGTTCCACTCTAAAGAACATCGAATTCTTAATGATTATTCTAGAAAGAAAATTATTATTTTTTCATCCAGAGAAACATTTATATCCATAAATATCTATGCAGAAAAGATGAGTCAAATTTCAAACGGACAGTTTATTATTATGAAAAAAAAATAGCTAAAATTGGAACTCATATCATAGAAAATATTTTTTTAGCATGAATCAAAACGCAGAAGTTTAAAATAAAAAATTTAAATTGTTTTCATTGTGGTAAAACTGTTCTTGTTTACATAAAAAAGTAAGAATGTTATTTAAAACGTTTTCAAATAATTCACCGTTGCAAAGCAATTAATTTGATATATTTTTAAGGTATTGAATACTTTTATACGGTTGAATATTTATTCTTTTTATGTAGTTTTTTTGCATTGTATTTTGAATTATGAAAGTCGATATTCCGTCAGTACTAGATGTAGATACGGGGACAAAAATATGTAGATACGCTTCTGAAAAATATGTAGATACGCTAGATAAAGAATACAAAAATTATAGTTAATTTTAAATAAGTTAAGGAAGTCCTTGTTCGCTTAAAAAAACTAAGAATGCTATTTAAAACATTTTTAAATAAAATAGCCTTTCAAAGAATTTAATTGGATATATTTTTATGGTGAATACTTTCATACTGTTGAATATTTATCCTTTTTATGTAATTCTTTGCATTGTATTTTGAAAAATGAAAATTAATATTCTGTCAGTACTAGAAAAGCCCGAAAAATATGTAGATACACTAGACAAAGATCACACCTAAAAATTATAGTTTATATGCTAATTATTAAAAAATTCCGAATCTGTGAAACCGCATGTAAAATTTAGAATTGAATTTTAAGAACAATATACTTTTATGTTTTTATTTTTAATTTAATAGTATTCAAATATTTTTTAGAAACTAGGAATCGATCCTTTGAATTTCGAAAAAATATTTCAGTTCTCAATATGAGTCACATGACTCTCGTGTTTTGTATTATATGAGAAAATATAATTGAAAAAGAAAATCATCAAAAATCTACTTGCCAAGGAATTCTCAGTTTAATTTCCCATGGAATACACTAACAAAAACTAACTTTTTCAGTTTTTCTTATCGATTTGTGTTATCTTTGAAAAATATTTAATCGATTGAAATTTACAAAATGAAAATTCTCATGTCTTTAAAAAAAATTTTCAACCCAATTTTTAAAAAAAGATTTCATTACTCATTTACGAAAATTTTTTAATACTTTTAAACTAAAGTATATTATGTTTAGTATATTATAAAATATTATGTATATTATGTATTTTTATGTATATTACGTGTTATTATATATATTACGTGTTATTATATATATTACGTATTATTATATATATTACGTATTACTATGTATATTTAGTATATTATGTATTATTAAAGTATATTATGTTTAGTATTTAGTATATTATCGAGCATATTATGTTTAATATTTTTTAACTAATATTTTTTATATCTACTGTTCAATCTATCTTCCGTTTCTACAATATATTTTGATACTAGTTAATACAACAGTTGGTTGACAGCTCAATTATTACTTGAACAGTTCTTGGTAATTGATTCATAAATTTAATATTCAGTTAAATTATTACAAAGAATTTACATTGATTTAAAACATTTTTTATTGAAAATTTGAATTGTTATTGAAAATAAAAGCAGAATGAAAAGTGAAATTCTGAAATTAGAAGAAAAAAAAATTCAGTTATTATAAATCAATATTAAATCTACATATTTTGAAAATATGTAGAATATGTATGTATAATAAAAAATATCTATGAACAATAAAAAAAATACCCATATATATAAATAAAAAAATCTTTCTAAATTTATAAAATATCTTACATTTCCATTTGTGCAAAGTTTTATATGTGTGAATGAGCATGTAAATGTACTTGCCTCGTTTGATTTCTATATTTCATTTGTTTGATATTATTTCGTTTGAATAAATATGCACACTACTAATGCTAGATCATCCGGCATGTCGTACATTGTTTAATAAATTAAAAATTATTCAAAATGGTATTAATTTAATCGTTTCTATTCAAATTCTATTTTTTTTTGGGGGGGGGGGAGGAAGATTAAAAGAATACATAAATTTTTTTAAAAAAAACTCAGATATTTCCCTAAAATATATTAATATTTTTCTTTGTAAATTTGCATGAAAACAAAAGAATATATTTTAAGCTGTAATGTATTCGTTTAGAATTATTTAGAAACAATTGCATAATCCTAAAAGCATCATTTTTATTTCCAAAAAGCTCTTTCCTCTTTTTATTACGCATTTATTCAAATTTTTCTTTTTTTAATACATTATTATGCTTTTTCTAACCTTCGGCTGATTCGATTTAAAAATAAATAAATTGCTGCCAGATGCATCTTTTTTGTCCAAACAATGGAAACCATTATCTAAAATCGTCTGCCGCTTCTTAAGTTCGGTGAAAAGAAATCATCGATGACAATCGCATAAAAGTGAAGTGAAGATGAATGATTTTTTATGGAATCTCGAGCGGAAAGAGCAATGGCTCCTGGTAGGGTTTATTTTATTTATTTTTTTAAGAGAAAGAAAAGTTACCATTGTGCTTATGGAAGTAAATATGTTGCTTTAAAAACTGAAATATTCCCTGTGGTCTAGTTATAAACATAATATTTCGTATTTTGAATTTTTGTATTGTTATTTTGCATTTTTCTTAACTTTGATGCAGTAATGTTATAATCAATTACAA
>JAPMOQ010019959.1:0-12212 GCA_026543055.1 Argiope trifasciata | reverse complement strand
ATAGTATAGAATAGAATGGTATAGTATAGAATAGAATGGTATAGTATGGTATAGAATAGAATGGTATAGTATAGAATAGTATAGTATAGTATGGTATAGAATAGTATGGTATAGAATAGAATAGAATGCTATAGTATGGTATAGAATAGAATGGTATAGTATAGTATAGAATAGTATGGTATAGAATAGAATAGAATGGTATAGTATAGAATAGAATAGAACCAGGATATTCAAGAGTGTTCAGTACTTGGTAAATTTCAGTCTTTCAAATTGACATATTTTGATGATCAGGAAGAAGAAAAACAGATACCCTTTTCGATTGATTTCTAAACATACAGCAATTTATTTATAAATATATATTTCTTTTTTAAATTCACTACAAAAAGCTTACTTTTTCCTTCTCCAGTGTTGTAACCCCATCCGGCCACTACCAACATAGCACCCAAATTCTCGATATCTCTTGTGGGCAAACAAATGGGCGACGAGAGTTGGCTGCACTGTACAGGAGAAGCCAGTTTGATCAACCCGATATCATTAAGGACTTTTTGATTGTTGAACTGCTCGTGGGGAATGATCTGGGCAATTTGGATTATCCTTAACTTTTTCGAGTGTCGCGAAGACAGCAGACCTATCGTTGCTTCGTTTGGCTTGAAGTAACAATCCTTGGATGGAGGGTTTCCCTTCGCACATCGAGGAGTCTCTCCTCTCTTGTGGCTATGATTTTAAAAAAAACTCGCAGAAATTCACATTTTATCATATACGTAAAATACTTTGATGAGAAATTGATATTTTTATTACCCCCACCTAGCGATAAGCCCATGATTTCCATACAAGCAATTTTAAAATCTTATAACGGCGGCTCCCCACCAGTATATTTTTAATTTTTTAAAGGCTATTGGATTTTATCCTTTTATATAGCTGTTCTTCAGCAATGGACTGGTTTTGCTTGATTGATCTCTCGTTCTGATTGCTGCTGTTTTACCGACTTAATTTTTTAATATACCTTAAATATTTTAACTTCTTTATTGGTACTATTTCAAACCATATGATTGGCACAGTATAGCCTACTTTTGGCTCTTGCGCCATTAAAATTAAGTTAACAAACCAACCTTAAAACGACGGACCTGTAATTTTGCAGTTGCCTGTCCCCAGATACCAAGTTGTGAGGAAATGAGCAGGAAGTGTGTATTATTAATGGACAGTGATTCAAGGAATGTTGTGAACCTTTACTTTTGAGGTTTTGACGATAAATGAGTACCCAAAGAGCATCTTAAGTAAGAATTCTAACGGATAATAAAGCTGTATCTGGGATGTGCACATATACGTATAATTACTTTTAATCTCAATATCTGTAGTATTTTATAATATTCTACCAGAAGAAAGTAGTTAATCTGGAAAATAAAAGAAATATAAAAAAATAATTTAAAATTTGACTATTTTCTTTTTTATAGAATGTTTTCATTTGATGATATTCAAATTGAATTTTCTTATGTGATTTATGTCTGAAAATTTGACACTTGTAGGATATTAAGTGGATTTTATGTATTACTTTGTCTGTAAAGTTTCGACGAGTGCTGATTCGTTTTTTGAATGATGAGACTAATTTGTAATCAATAATATTTAATCAACATTTCCATACTATTCATGACTGGACGCTCACCATAGAATGTCAGTCACGCAACGAGAAGTACACAAGAAGAATGACAAACTCTGAGAGTCTACAGAGGAATGGTTGCCACAATTGGCGTACTATCATCTGACATGGCGATAATAGTAATATTTTGTTTAACATTTAATAACAATAAATATATAATACAGCATTATGCTGCTGCATTATCCAAATGAAATCAAACGTATTCATCACATGTAGTACGTATTCATCACATCACTTTCTTACTGTAAAAGAATCTTTTCATTTGGAATTCCTTACATAAACCGAGGTGGTAAAAATTAAAAAATGTATAAACCTATGTCTTCGTGTCTTATTTCTTTTATAATATTATATACGGTAGCATCATTCAACACAGGTGGGGGGGGGGAGTAATGGCATCATTTAGTTTTGAAATACATTTTTTGTTTTGAAGAAAATAAAAATTTACGACTTCCTGTAAACTATTTCAAAATTTGATACATTCTGTCTATTAGTAGGCATATATAGTTGGGAAAACTCTTTCTTACACTTGAATTACTTCTCGAGTTTAGATCGGTGCATATATTGTATGGTAATTTGTAAGCATCTAGCAATATTCTGTCATCTCTTAATGTAACTGCTTGGTGCTTTGAAGCACATCTCATAATTTTCTTCATTTATGGTAGTCTCTTTCCTATGCCAGTAATCACAATGGTAACATGCAACTGCTATTACTGTTGCTGCTGTTTTATTACTAGTAAAAATGAACATCTATATATGTATCTGTATCATTTGTCTGACTTGCGTCATCTATATATGAACATCTATACAGTGGTTCAAAAAATTGAGAATACACCTTATTTTTACTTGATAATTTCGACTTTCAATATAAATAACACATCGCCGAGCAAATAAGTTTTTATTTTTACGCATTGTAAACGATTTAATTTAGAATATAAATAAAGGAAAATCAATGAAAAACTGCTGGATCGAAATGTTTCGGTACCATTTTAAATAACGTAAGCAGAAATTTGCCTTAAAAAGTTAAGAAAACACCATTTAAATTTTTGTAATATTTCGCATAGAAACAGAGTGTGTCTGCTTATTTGCATGTCTTTTGGCTCTTATAATGCCCTTTGAACGTCATGGGACCAGTTAGACCATTTTTTTAAAGTTTGAAGAAATTTTACTTGCAACACTTGTTTTAAATGGATTTTGTTTCTTATTTTGAGTTTTTGTACCACTCTTTTTAGTATACCCCACGAATATTTATCGGGATTGATGTAGGGGTACTGTAGTAATTCACAAGGAGTCCTAGCACAAGCTACCTCACCTTCCCACCTCAGTGACTGATACTATTTATACCCGAAGCAGCATCAATTCCTGTCTCACATGGAGTAAGATGCACTTCACCTGTAACACCTGAAGTACGCAGAATTTAGGGACTGCCATGTCCATCTCAATCACTAGATCAGGGATAAACCCCCGCCTGGGCTAGGCTCTCCGTCAACCCTTCTCTGTATGTACTGTAGTTATGTGTGTAAATGCTGTTTACAATATAAAAGACACCATATTTTGGCATTATGTGCATTCTGTTTAGGGTTGTTGTCCTGCTGTAAAATGAAGTTTCCATCTAAACCCAAATCCTTAGCACTTTTCTTAAGGTTGCTGCTTCCATACGGTTCTTCGAACTTACTTCAGAAGCTTTTCAAATCGTAGGCAGTAGTGTAAATGTTAAAACCCTGCGAAATGGATTATTAGATAAGCTGGATATAAAAATCGTATTGTCAGAGAAAAAATTTTCGGTAGCTTGCAAATTCAGAAAAAGCATTTGGAGTTTATAAAAAATTATCAATTGAAGGTCAATAACTTTTGGAAGAAAGTTATATTTAGTGATGAAAGAAAATTCAACATTTTTGGCTGGCAATTACAACAATCGTTTTGTATGGAGAAAATCTAATAGTGCTTTGGAACCAAAAATTTTGTGTACTATAGTTAAACATGGTAGTCATGATTTAAGGTTGCATGGCTTCAGCCGGAGTAGAGAATTTAATTCTTACAGATGGCATTATAAATCATATGATTTACTAAGATATATTTTGCAGCAATCTAAAGGAAAATGCAAAAAATTTTGGTTTAGATGGAAATTTCATTTTTCAGGAAAACAATGACCTCAGACCGAAAGCACGTAACGTCAAAATGTCTTTTTCATGCAAACAGCAGCTATACACACTACCACAGAACCCATATATCAATGTCATTGAATACTCATGGGGCATACTCGAAAAAGTGATTCAAAAACACAAAATTAAAAACAACATTCAAAATTAGTGTTTCGAATAAAATAGGGTAAAATATCTTGTGGATCTATATCTATAAAATATTGTAGTGGGAGCTTTATAAGCCAGATAACATCCTCAAGGCTGAGTTATCACTTTTGGTGTTGTGGTCATGTCATCCGGCTACGAACCATAAGATCTCGAGTTCGATCCTACCTATCGCCCATCGCAACATATCTGTGTAATTTGCATGAAGGCATAAAAAGTAAATTTATAATATCATGAAATAAATTAGATAAATGAGCTACAAATTTCGAATTTTAATACCTCCCTGATGTCATGGGACTGGACTCCACTAGAAAGTTTCACGTACACAGTTAACAGAAATAATTAAAACAACAAGGCTTTAAAGTGAAATAGTTTTGAGGAATCATGCACAGGAAATTTTTTCTAAAGGATTAATCTGAAATATAATGAATATTCCTTTCAAACAACTGGTCGCCAGAAACGGCTAGTTGATAACAGTGTTTGCTATTATGCATTGCTCTCTATTACATTACTACATTAATGATTCATTTAATTTATTATTATACAAAAAGTTTATTTACGGTTACAGTAAAAATAATGTAAACTTAAAATGTTTCATTTTTCAATTATAAACAGTTCATTCAAGAAACAGTAACTATTTGTTAGAAAATCCTTTCATGATAGCATGCATAATATTATTCTTATTAATATTTTATGAAATGTTAAAAGTGGGAGAACTCTTATTCCTTAAAGAGCAAGTATTAATGAATAAAAATAATTTCAAATCAATTCACCAAAAATATTTTTTAACTATCAAATATTTTCTCTCCATATCTTTATCAGTGAAAATGCAGCAAAATTGTAAATGCAAACAGTAGATTTTCATAAATCAACCATAAAATGCGTCACTTACTGTATTAGACAATGACTAGCTGTAAGTACAAAATTCGCTGAAATGATGGCACCACCACAATAAATACCCAGTCCAGGCACATTGAACGAGACCTGAAAGAAAAACTCTTGTTCCAAGGCAGACAAATCAACAACTTTAAAGACACAGTCATGAAGAAGAGCAAGTTTATAAGCAGTTCAGTTAGAGCATTCTAAGACAAAATTTTGATTTATTAAGCTGGCAACACTATTAATTTTATCTTTGTTTTCTGTTCCTTGAGTTTTTATAAACTACACTAAGAGATGTAGTTATTTTTTCAAAAAATGTAGAGTAATTGTAAAAGGTAAAATATTCTAGAACTGCATCGTAGAAATGTAGGGCAACACATATTTTTGAATGTAAATCGATTATCAGGAATTATCATTTTATAAATTGTCTATTAAAAACTGTCCATAAATAGATGGACAAACTCAAGAACGAAAATAGCTTAAGCCTTTTAATTAGCCCTTAACTGGAGAGGTGCGGTCTATAAGACTGCATTTTCTTTACACTCGAATCAATTTTTCTAATGAAAGTATTTGATTGAAAATCAGAAAATGTATTCTGAAAATATTTTTCTTACTATACACAGTCGAATCCGGTTAATTGGACCACCGGGTAATCGGACCAGCCGCTTATTCGGACCGAATCTTAAAGAACTGAAACAAATCCTATGTACATAAGCCTAATATTATTCGCTTATTTGAACCAAAATTCCGTTTAAACGGACCAATAAATGTGGCAGGGATGATAAAAAAAGAAGTCACAAGTCGCCTGTGTACAGCAGGAAGTCCGAAAGGGAAAAGAACCAGTGGGAGGTGAGCAAGCTCTTTGTTTCTTAGAACGGGCAGCTTGGAAACTGCTAGGGAGGAACCACTGCTTCTCCGCTTTTCGGGGAAATGAAATCCCGCGTAAACCACTTTCTTCGGAACACTTTAGTCAGTGAACTGTGCCTGCCTTGTCTCCGCTGCCAAAATGCCACGGCGGGACTTGACGTTAGCTGAAAAAATTGGTTTCCTGGACCATTTCAAGCAACAACCACCAAAGACTAGTCAGCGTCTTTTGGTGGAAATTACTGGCTTGGCAAAGACTACAATTTTGCACTTGATAAAACAAGAGAATGAGTTGCTAGAAGAATGGGCACAATGTGAAGGACGATGATTAACTTCTCAAAAACGGAAGTGTGAAGGCAAGGATCCAGATGTCGAAGAGGCCCTTATTGAATGGTTTGCCATTGTTACTAGACCAGCTGTGCGAGTAAGAGGCCCAATGTTAAAGTGCAAAGCAGCCGAACTCGCTGAAAATCTGGGCCACAATGATTTCAAAGCTACGGACAGTTGGTTGTCTCAATGGAAATCTAGACATTACATAAAATTCAAGAAAGCACATGACGAGAAAGAAAGTGCTGATGATGCAGGTGCTGAAGAATGGAAATCAACAAAACTACCCGAGCTTCTTGAGAAATCTCTAGCAGATGACATCTACAATACCGATGAAACCGGACTGTATTATCGTGCTAAACCAGACGGCTCCTTAAGTTACAAACATGTTGCACTCTCTGGCTCCAAAAAAGCGATGGATCTCGTAACTGTCTTGTGCTGCTCAAACATGTCAGGATCGGACAAGAGGAAGTTGTTGGTTATAGGAAAAAGCGCCAAGCCTCGCTGCCTTAAGGAACTTAGAATGGGCAGTTTACCAGTTGTGTATCGTGCGAACAGAAATGCATGGAGGACCTCTGAACTTTTTAAAAAATGGATGAAGGATTGGGACAGAGAGCTACAACGCCAGTCGAGAAAAGTGTTGCTCCTTCTCAACAATTGTGCAGCACATCCTTATTTAGATTGCTTGAAGAATATCCACCTGGAATTTCTATCTCCCAGAATCACAGCTTCGGTGCAGCCAGTTGACATGGGCATTATAAAAAAATTTGAATACCTTTTATCGTGAAAGGTTGGTTAATAACGCCCTTGAAGCAATTGAAGAAAGTTTGCTGACTCATCATCAACAGCCAGATAAGTCAGTGCAAAGGTCAACATCTTACAAGCAGTTACATTTTTGGCCGATAGCTGGCGAAATATAAGCAGTGAGACAATTCAGAACTGTTTTACTCACTGTGGCTTAAAGTATTTGGTCTTGGAAATGCAGTCCGTCAACAGAACGCGTCAGATCACACTGGATAAGTGTAGATCTGACGCTGGGTATCGTGTAGATCGTTTCGAAGAATTTGTTAGTAGATTTATTTTTCAATGAATAAAGTTCATAAACAACAGTAGTTCTTGTTTGTATGTTCACCATTGTGTTTGTGTGCCGCACAATAAAGGTCATAATGACATTTTAATATGTTACGTATAGCACGTCTCGTCTTGTAACATAGGGCATGCTCGTGTAATCGGACCACCCAGTTATTAGGGCCAAAATGATCGCGTCCCGATGTGGTCCGATTAACCGGAATAGACTGTAAATATATATTAGAAATTTTTCAAAATATTTTATCTCTAAAAAAAGTAAATTCGTTGGAATATACATTTTCTTCTCAAATTACATGTAACAAAAAATAATATTCTTAAAAATACATATTACTTTATACTTTTTAAAATCTTATTTATTTTTCTATCATATAAAAGTATATAGAAAACAACTTAACGTAAAATTCGACAATTATATAAAAAAATAAAAATAAAAATTGGCAATGGGCAAAATTGGCCCCTTTTTTTCTCGACTTGTGTGACTTTCATAGCACGGTTTTCTAGGGTATTTTAAACTTATAGGTTAAAAACTATTATAAAACTCAACCTATAAATTCTCTATATTAATTTCCTGGTATATTAATATATTTTATAAATTTTTCAAACAGCATTATCTCTAGAATAATTAATTGTGCTTGAATATACATATCAGAATCAATTGAATGCGAACTTTCATTCGAAAAACTCATCTGTACAGCAATTCTCATCATTTAAAAGACACTTTATTTAAAAGTGTCTGGAACATTGCTACATAATAGAATCAGTTAATTGAATGATACTTCTGGGCCAAAATATTCGCGCCATCTGTTAAGTCTTGTTAATCACTGAGACACTAACGGGAAGGAGCGGATTTAGTGACGTTGCTAAAAGAATTAACGGATTTATTTTAAAAACCATCTGCTGAAATCGATTGAAAAGGAGCAAGTGCATTGAAGGTCCCGAAACTAGACGCTACAAGGTCAATGCATTCAATTGAGTTAAAAATGAAATAGGGATGAGCGAAAGTTCATCGCAGCGGTACCACAGACCGCACATCCCCGTTAATAGCTAATTTTAACATTTATAGTTAATTAAGGGTTTTATAGCTAATAAGGGTTGTTTATAATTTTAGTTAACATTTATATTTTAGTTAAAATTCTTAATAACAATTACATAAACACTTTTATTTTAGTTAACATTTATAGCTAATTAAGGGTTAACATTTATAGCTAATTGTTTAGTTTTAGGAATGAAAAGTAATAGTAAAATGCGCCATATCATTTATTATTAATTGCAAATATTTCTGGATGTGATTTATGATCAAAAATCGGCAACCTTTTTATAAATTTCGAATTGATTCTCGATTAAAAACTGTCCTTAAATAGCCGGTCAGCTTCAAGAACGGAAATGACGTAAGCATTTTAGCTAACGTTAATAGTTTAGTTAACACTAGATTTCCTAAGGCAGTCATTTTGACTGCTTTTCAACTTCAGTTAGAAAAACAATTGTGTGTATAATGACACAGCTTCTTAGAGTTTTGTGACTTTTTGTACAACATATCAATGCGTTTATTAATCATTGTAGTTGCCTCCCCCCCCTCTTTCCTTTCTGGTATATATATGTGTTATACCTGCATTGCCTAAAAGCAGTTATTTTGACTACTTGGAAAATTTCAAATAATCAAATGACTTTTATTATTGAATTGTGTAAATTTCTTATATGAAATCGGTGACAATCTGATTATATAAAATCTGATTAGCTCTGATTTCGTATAACAGTTGATATATTTTTTAATTACCGTCACTTGTTCGTTACTTGTCATTCGAATCTTTCCCACACACATCAAATACAACATATTCTAACAAACGAAAATTTTGTCAAGTACGACTTTGCAACAAAAACAAAACAAATAATATCTGTGAAAAATGTCAAAAGTATGTTTGCGGAAGATATACACATGGCGGCGTCCTGGCACAGGGGTAGCGTGTCTTCCCCGTGATCTGGGCGTCCCGGGCTCGAGTCCCGGTTCGTGCATGGTTGTTACTCTGCGTTCTGTCTGTGAGGCGCGTGAATGTGCCCCCCCTGTAAAAAGGGGTTGTGCAAGCGAATGAGTGTTTCATCTTCATTTGAGCTAGAAGTCAGACTTCTGCCCTCTGGGTGCTCAGGGGTCTTTAAACCTCAGAAGCTACTGCACCCCCTTTCCGTGGAAACACGGACACGACATCATCATCAGATGTACACATAAAAAGATTTCAACTTGCATTTGCTTAAAATGTACAAATAATGAATAAATTATTTTTTGTTCTGAATAAAGTAAATTTTTTTATTGCTAATACTTACTAATAACTTGCTAAGTGACTGTAAATAGTATAAGAAATATTAAAAATTAATTTCAAACAAATTTCTTTACATATTAATTATTCTTTCCCAAAGCAGTCATTTTGACTGCTTTGGGGCAATATAAGTATACACTAAGTCTCCGTCTTTCTAGTGTTAAAGCATCCAAGAATGAAAATAAAGTCGCACTCTGGTTGTGTAACGTGAACCGGTTGCAAAGTTATAATGCGATAAACAAATTTCGAAAATGCAATATTATTTTTTAATCTTTTGTCAATTTGGTTATTTAAAATTATTATTCAAAATTTAATTTGTTATTTCATAATTAAGTTTTTTCACAGTTATAAATATCATTCGCATATATTTTCACGTAACCACCTGTAATATAAACCGAAACTAATCAATGACACCTATAAATTATTCTCATTTTGCGGATTATATAAAGACCACTTACGAGAGATTTTGATTTTCTGTTTTGTGAAATGAAAACTTTTAGTGCAAGTTTAAGAATGTGCGAATTTCAGACTGCTTCATTCATTGAATATTTTTACAGGTGCATTAAACCTAACATTTCGCTTTGTTGATCAATGGATCTGAAAAATATTATTAGAACTATTTTAGAAATGTTTCGCAATCTCACCAAAAAATTCCTTCAGTCAGAGGAAATAAAATATTAATGAAATAGAGATCAAGCAAAATGAGCTTAACTATTGTGGCAGGTGATGTTGGCTCAGAATAGAACCTGGGACCTTTGGATCTGAAGCCTAGTAACATAACCACAGGACGAAAGCAATTGCCCAATCCCGTAGATGCTATCTGACTTATTAAGATATCACCACAGACTCACCCACCAGTGAGTTGACGAAAGGTATGCGTTGTTGTTCAGTGGTGATGAATTGGTTTGTTGAGTGAGTGGTTGCTGTGTGTAGCTCTTGTGTCTAATGCGCCGTACCCATCTTTGTTTGGCGAGCGGAGAACTTTTTTTTGTCACGCCAAGCGTTATGGCGAGCGTGCGTGAATTGTTGCGTCAAGTGACTTTGGTTGCTGGTAGATGGCGCCACGACAGTTGCATGAATGTTGAAGGTTCATTGTTCGAGGTCACCATTGTAGGAGGTCATGTTGGCTCAGAATGGAACTCGGGAACTTTGGGTCTGAAGCCTAGTAACATAACTACAGGACAATAGCAATTGCTCCATCCCGTAGATGTTATCTGGTTTATTAAGATATCATCACTCTATCCCGAGAATAATCGCAGAAATGTTTTAGATTGATTAACGGTTTCTCGATAAGCACAACGAAATCGTGCCAATCGCCTAAAACCTTGCTTAAAAACTGTTATTCTGGATGGATGACAGAAATAGCAACAAATGGCGTTCAGAGATTGCACAAAAATTGGCGACGAATTGCCTCAAAATATTTCAATTTGGGCAACTGTATTTTTAATTTTACGTCTAGACGCATCGTTACGACTTCCTATGGAAATTGATAATCATAATTTCTAATAATATTCTTTTATTTTAAATAAAGTATCTTTGTAAATATTATTATTATCTCAAAAAATTATTTTTTTAATATCAAATTCACTTTTGCACAATTTTATCTTTAAAGGAATTACTTTTAATTTTATTTGATGTATTATTTGAAAGGATGTTTTTTAAATGTTATAAAGGAATTCAGACTATACATCAAAACATTCAATCGTTGGTTTTAGCGTTCATTAATTCAGTAGTAGGATTTTTTACATCCGCTTTTATTTCGTAATATATATACTTTTTAATTTGCAGTATACGCATTGAATTCATGTTTTTCAGTCGTCTCAATTGAATTAATCGTTTAACAACCTAATAAATTGATAAACTGTTTCCGAACGAGCAGCGGTGGCTTGGTGGAAAGGACTTCGAAACTGTAAGGCTTCAAATTCGAATCTCGAATCCACTGAACAACCATCGTGTAAATTTATTTGGTGCACGTTAAATCCGTCGGGACTAAACGTTCTCCACTGGTGTGATGTTGAAGTTTTGAGTAGGGGCTCAAGATCAAGCGTAATCCTCGCCATCTGACCTCTGTTCAAAATTAAAAACGGTTAAAGGCTTTAAAAAAACAACTTTAACCACTTAACATACTAATTTACTTAACTTCCTAATTAAATGACGAATTTAATAGCTTCCTAATTGGAATATTTACTATTATTTTAATTCCTTTCTAATAATACGTTTAAAGTGACTTTTTTCTTTTTAAATTATTTAATACTTTTCACTTAATTGCAGATTAAAAATTAAAAACTCAATAATTGAATTCGTGTCTCAGACACGTTATTGTATGTGAAGGGGTTAATATAAATAAACTAAATTAAAACTGAGCAAAGGAACTAGTCGCCAAAGACTGTTAGTGCTGTTTACATGCAATATGCCATACTAAAAGACATCAATTTCAACATGGAAAGTAAGATGCAAAAATGTACAAATAGAGCAATAAAGTGAATAGACTTACAATCCAAGGATATTTGTACATAGGAATCACAATTCTACCGTTGATCACACGACTTAATGCCCCAGTCTTCATACGCTTTCCTCCGATCATCATTCCACATACTAAGAATAAAACAAAACAAAACAATTATTTGAAATACGGTCTCTAAATAATCATTCGGAGGATATTAGAATATGGGAATTAACAAAAAGGCAGATTTAGAGGTTTATTGCCAAATATTTTACAAATGTTTAAGAACCAAGAAAATTTTCTCGGAACAAAGGATGCAAATTAGATTTTGTAGCTGAAAAGAA